>VYZQ01048924.1:0-13359 GCA_013400655.1 Mystacornis crossleyi | reverse complement strand
AAATGTTCTCAGGTCATAGAAACAGCCCACATTTCAGTTTTCCCAAAAGTTTAGTTTAGATGAGTAGATTTTTAAGAGTAGTGTGTGTACATTACATGCTGAAGAAGGTTTTATGGTTGACTGTGAACAGAGTTACATCTGCAATGGACATTTGTCAGGATCCTGATTTTTAAAGAGAAACAGTAAAGTTTGGATTCAGTGCTAAAGTTTCTCAAAGTCCATGGTGTGAATCTGGAATTTCTTGATTTGGGACCAGGGTTTTTTTTTTGTGTGTGTTTTTCCTTCATTTCTAATGAAGGGTAGCATTGCCAGAGACCATCTTGCCTATAAATTTTCTTAGAGTCTCTTCCTCTTCCCCAGCTGTGCTTGCATTGCACTTGACTTTTCCAAGGTCTTCAGAGAATGTAACTTTTTTTTTTTGAAAGATTGACTTCGTATTGTCAATCCTTTACAAAATGCATATCTATCATATAAACACAGCGGAAAAAAACCCTCAAAACATTTTTTTGAGAAAGTTTGCTTGTAGGTGTTGTAGATTTATAATATATGACTGTTCACTGCACAGAATTGATCCAAATCTTTGCCTGGCTCATCTGAGTCACCTGCTGCGGTGGCGAAGAGGGAAAGTCAATAGGTCAGAAGTGAAGCAGGGCTGTTCAAACTCAGTCTTCTGTGAATTGCGAGAGGCCAGCAGACAAACACATTTGTAGCATGGCTTGACAGCAGTATCAGAGCCAGGAGTGTCAGGAGGGCTGTGTTTGGTTAAAAATTATTATGCCTGCCTGCTGGCACACAGATTCCCCATGCCCCAGTCCCGGTGTTTGCTTTAGTTCTTTCTGAGTGTGAGTGTCTGCACCCACATAAAGGGGATCCTTTAACCAGAATTGAATCAAATAACTCTCATCGTGTTATCGCTGACATTCGTCCCCCTGATGGATCTGTGAGGAGATTAGTGGAGACACAATATGCTGTAAAATAACTGCTTGATGAATCCAAATGCGAGTTCTACATCAAGTGCTACAGTTAATATGATGCAGACTTCCAGGTTAACAAACTCATAAATTGCATCTGTATACATTTCCCTCCTGAAATTCAGCCTACCCTTCCCTTCCACAATTATTGTCCTGTTGCATTATTATGAGTCAAGATGTTGCTGTTCTGTCAACGAGCCTCACTTGTTTGGGCTCTGAAAACTGGGGTTTTCTTAAAATGACCTTCAAAAGTTTCACGTGCCAGGGTTCACAGATATGGATTGGGATGAAGGGTGTTGGGGCCATGTAGGCAAATATCAGCTGAGAGCTCAGTCTGTTGTAGTTTTTGTGTTGAATCATAAAACTGTGATGGAAAGGACCTTTACAGATCATCAAATCCATCTGTCAGCCCAGCAGCAGCACCATGCTCACCACTAAACCATGTCCTCAAGCACCACATACACGAATTTCTTGAACACTTCCAGGGATGGTGACTCCACAGTCTGTTCCAGTGCTTTACAACCCTTCACACAATGAAATTTTTCCTCATATCCAATCTAAACCTCCCCTGGTGCAACTTGAGGCCGTTTCCTCTCATCCTGTCACTTGTTACCTTGTATTACGCGTGCCTTTGGGGGACTGTATGCAGCAGAACCTGGTTGAAGTGGGAATGTGCTTTTGTTTAGAGTGACTGTGTGATCACAAGGTGATAAAATAATACAAGCAAAGCAGTATTTTTAGTTTGATTTGTACATTATTTAATTAAAGTGGTTCTGGCTGGCCCTGAATTTACGGGTGTGTATACCTGCAATTTTGTTATCCTTTCTCTCTGTTACCTAACAACTGGCATCAAACAGCTGGTTCCTTCAGAGGAGTATTGTGTTTCGTGGCTTGTGAGGGAACCTCTGACTTTTCAAATGGAGCGTTTATACCAAAAATACCAAGAAAACCCACTCTTTGTTCTTTCTTTGCTCTGCAGGCTCCTTCATGATGGTGAACAGCTCTGGGCGAGCATCGGGGCAGAAAGCTCACCTGCTGCTGCCCACGCTGAAGGAAAATGACACTCACTGCATCGACTTCCACTATTACCTGTCCAGCAGGGACCGCTCCAGCCCCGGCTCCCTCAACGTCTACGTGAAGGTCAACGGGGGCCCCCAGGGCAACCCCATCTGGAATGTCTCAGGAGTGGTGACCGAAGGGTGGGTGAAGGCAGAGCTGGCCATCAGCACCTTCTGGCCACATTTTTATCAGGTAGGAGTTTCTGATATTTTTCCCTCGCTCCTTTGGATGTCTTTTGTTAGTTTTGAAAATCGACGTGTCCCTTCCTGATTTTTCCTCTCAGAATAAATTTGCCTACTGTGGTTACATAGGCACCTTGACGTATTTCTTGCCTCCTCACCTTTTTTCTTTAGTTGTTGCCAGGCCACAGAGTGATGGATGGGAGTCAATTATTGACATGATCCACTAGTTCATGATGAAATTGCCACTTGTATTGGCACTTCCCATGGCACTATGCAACTGTAAACACAACTGGGTTTCTGGATGTGTAGCTGTACTCTGCATAAGTTTGCCTGGATTATTTTTGGGCCTTGGTTGCTTTCATAAGAAGGAACATTTATTGACTTGGCTTTGCCTGTTGGGCCTATGCAAGAGGTGTAAGAACATAAGGTACTAATAAATTCTTGTACCTTGGGGTCACATGTGTATATTCTTCACCAGATCTTCAGTTCCTCCTCTTTGTAGCACAGCATTATTTATTCTGTTAGAAGATTTTTTTTAAACAAGGACAAAGCCTTGTTGGCTTTGTAATAGCTGCCATGCTTTTTGATTATATTAATTTTACACCTGCTTGTTAGCTGTCCACTTCAAATTTCATGTGGCAACTTTGCAGACATTGCTTTTAATTTTAATTAGATAATTTGCACACAATGGACCCACACACTACTTTTTATGTGTTGAAGGAGTACTTTTGTCTTGTATTATATTCAGGACACACACCAAAAATAATCCTAAACCTTGCAGGAGATTTGATGTCCATGTGGTACTAATAAAAGCCATGAGTGAGACGGGAACCAGGATAGAATGAACTATGAAAAGGCAGCAAATAGTCTGTGTATAAAAACCAGCAGGTAGAAAAGCAGCTCTTTTTCTTGCTTCTAATAACTGGGTAGGAGGTCTGTAAAATCTGAGCTGAAGGAGGATGCTTTAATGTTCTGCCTCTGAAAGAGCTGTGGATACCAGCAGAATCCACAGAGTGCACCAGGCGGGCGAGAGGGAAGGATAAAGAGATGCAAATGTGCGGGAAGTGATGTTTTAAGGGCACTGCACAACTTGTGACTGTTCTGAAGGCACACTGGAGTGCTCCTGCTCCATTCATATTAACGGGATTCTGGGCATCAACCAGAATTTGCTTCATAGTAGGTGCTCCACAGAGATAACAGAAATGATCTTTCACCCAGAAAATCAGCGCTTGAAAAACCTGCAAAAGGCAGTCAGATCTCACACTAAGAGGGATCCTGCTCTCAGATATATCAATAGGAGGCTTCCTGAGCCTCACTTAGGTCTTTTACAAGTACTTTGGCAGGTCAAGTTTGCTTTTCCTGGGCAAAAAAATCCTTTAAATCAAACAAGAATTCTCTACTGAAGCACAAAAATGAATGGATTGGAAGGCAGCAGTACCTGCCCAGGAGTAGTTCTTTCCTAGAAAATGAAAGGGACTTCTTTTAAACTTTGTGATGAGTGAAAGTGGTGTTTCCTTATGGTCATACTTGTATTTTTGTTCCTTCAGCGTGGCTTTTAAAATTTGAGATCTGTCCTAGCATTATGGGGGTCTAGTAGACTGATTTCAGTCTTTGGTTTTATAAATCACCTTGTTGATGGTCTGCAGTCCTGTGAGTTTCTACATTTAAACAAGGTTTAAAAAAAGAGAGAGAGCTTAAAGCTTGAAAAAATGAAGAGGAAAAATTATTGGTATTTGGCAACCTAAAATGACACTTCCGGCTAAGTAAGACCAGAGGTGGGAGGATGACAAAACTTGGGTGTGTTGCTGCCTGAGGAGAGATCCATTTCACACTCGTGATCTAGAATGAGCCATTGGAGTGTTATTTAATAAAATCCTAGGATGGCTTGGGGTGGAAGGGACCCCAAAGCTCATCTCATTGCACCCCCTACATGGGCAGGGACACCTTCCACTGTCCCAGGCTGCTCCAAGCCCTGTCCAACCGGGCCTTGGACACTGCCAGGGATCCAGGGGCAGCCACAGCTGCTCTGGGCACCCTGTGCCAGGGCCTCCCCACCCTCATATTTGTCATTTATTTGTCAGCTTTAAATCAAAATTGCATTCCTGGAGAACTTTTTACACAAGAGGCTTGACAGCATGTTTTCTATTTTGAAAAGATCAGGTAAAACCAACATTTTCCCTAAATATTGAAATCTGCATCAGGCAATACAACGATTATACTCCTAATGCACAGAAACCACACCATCCTGGATTGGGATATGCATAAAAAATTCAGCCAGACAAAGCAATCTGAAGCTCTCTGCCTTGGTCTGAGGCTTTGTCCAGTACTTTGAACTTTGGAGATGTGACTAGTGGAAAACTGGTACCCAAACCAGTTATCAGAGGTCATGTTTTAGGTCTGGCAGTTCTGTGCAGGGGTCATAGGAGTCATCTGGCTGCAAAAGCACTTAGCTGAGATAGAAATGTGGGGAGATTTATCGTGTCTACCCTGGAGTTACTTGTACTTGGATTCACAGCCTGCAAATGTTTTTCAGCGTAGCGAGAAAAAGCTCTAATGGTTCTTGGAGAAAGGTAATACGTGTAATCTTGAATTACTGCTCGCCATAAGGATGAACTCAGTCCCAGAATGCACCAAGGGCGGCACTGGAGTCTGCCAGGAAGGTGGTTTTTTGATGTATAGCAAGGAATGTTATTGATCCATGCCTGGAGAAAACTGTTGTAGCACAACAGATGAGCTGGGCTACGCTGCTAACACAGACATTGTTGGTAAATCACAGTGCTGGAACGGGGCTTGTTTATTGGGAGGAGAACATGAAATGACTTTGTATTTGCAGGTCCCAGGATCATTTAAGAATGTTTTTTAAGATTTAGGCTTGATATTTTGTCCACTATATTAATTTCTGAGAAGTACTTTAAATGCCAGGCATTGTTAATTGCAAAGCTTTGCATGTCTGAACCATTATGCTGCGTTTCCAACTGAATTTCAAAGGACATGAGTGATACTGAGTGTGAGATTTGCAGAAATGGGCCCCATAATCATTAATTCCTGCCTTTTCCTCATGTTGGGTCTCAATTCCCCGATTTTAGGAAAGCCTGAGTGCTTCCGTGCTTCTCACTTTGATAGGGATGGGATGCTTCAAAATACAAAAAAACCACAGTCATGTGTAAATCTGAACTGGGAAAGGGCAGGAATATCTGAGTATAGAGCAGAACAGAATAAAACAGTCAAACAATATTGCTTGAATTGAAAGGATTCCTCTACTCAGTGGATTCTGCACCAGTGGACAGGGATTTTTTAGAGGCTGAGTCGGTTGGTCCTGGATTAAGTTGTATTTTGCTGTATTAAAGACTCTGTACATGTTGGTAATTAACCAAAGACAATTCTCCATATATTGGTGCTTACTTCTGCCACCCACTCACAGCTGATGCCAATGCCCTGGAGAACTTTTCAAGTTCTTGACTTGCAGATAATTGAGTATTACTTTGTTTTGGCTTATGACTTTTCACAAATGTAAAACTAAAATAAGATTTTGTAGCTGTAACGTTGTACTTGAATTCAGGTCTGAAGGGAGTTGCAGTAGAGCCTTGCATGACCTTCCCAGTAAATGTAATTTTTATCACGAATGTTATTTAATTGCTAAAGTAATTATAATTTCCATACTAAAGACTTATTTTATATTCTTATTTTATACAGTCTCTAAAAAGCCCATCAAGGACTTTGATAACACAAAACACTTGCTAATGGTTTTTGGATTATTTTATCTTCCAGTGGCTTGCTTCTTCCTAGTGTTTCTTGGGCAGCCTAATTGTTGTCCAGTCTCCTCCGGAGAAGAACTTTGTTTCTACACATTATTAGCGCCTGAGCTTTTCTTAGTTTGTCTTTGCCTGGTTTTTTTTTCTTTTTTTTTCCCTTCTTTTTTTTTTCTTTTTTTTTTCTTTTTTTTTTTTTCTTTTTTTCCACCTGTTTTTATGCTTTTTTTCCCCTTATGGATGTCTTTCAGGACATCTCACATCTGGCTGTTTTTTGAATTGGGGGAAGAGATGTTAGGAAGTCATGGAAACTGGAGTAGAAACTATGTTCTGGAAGCCCAAATGCAAATAAAAATTAACAGCAATTCTGTAGTTAGGAAGGATATTTCTGGTCTATATTTAGCCAGGGCAACATTTGGACAGTTGAAACTTTTACTGTATTAAATCTTCTGATGAAGGAGATAAAGAGGCTGAACAGTTACAGGTTGGGAGTGCCAGCTTTCATTCAGAACAAAAAAAAACTGTTGAAAGCTGGTTTTAAATTGTTAATGCTGTGTTCTAGTAGTGAATTTTAGAAGTTAAAACTGACTGGAATACTTTCTCCTATGGAACAAGTAGCTGCACCAGAACACTGCTCTAATGGCAATAGCTGTGCTGGCT
This sequence comes from Mystacornis crossleyi, assembly GCA_013400655.1. Lineage (NCBI taxonomy): Eukaryota > Metazoa > Chordata > Aves > Passeriformes > Timaliidae > Mystacornis > Mystacornis crossleyi. Next base: position 6,738 of record VYZQ01048924.1, on the reverse strand, counting down.
GAATGTGTAATTAACTCTGTCCTTGGAAACCTGATTATTTACTCATGCAAAAATGAGCAGTTCAGTACAGTGTGAACATTGCTTTAGTCAGATGGAGTCAGACTGGGAATTTCCCTTTCAAATGCAGAGGACAGCACCCATTACATCTCCACCCATTCATTTTTTTCACATATTAAAGGGTAGGACTTCATTCCTTTGGGAAGAGAATCACGAATTTGGGAGGTAGCATCACTGATTATTTAACATAGTCTGCATTTTTCTTATTATTGTTATGGTTTGACATTTCTAAACTTCCTGTTCCTTCTAGAGTCAGTGCATGACTCAAGTTGGAAGGGACCCATAAGGATCATTCAGTCCAACTGCCTGCTCCTCACAGGGAGTGAAAACTCAGCCATGTGACTGAGAGTGTCCTTCAGATGCTCCATGAACTCTGCCGGGCTTGCTGCTGTGCTCATTTCCTGGGGGGGGCCCGTTCCAGGGACAGATCTCCGTCCCACTGAAGAACCTTTTCCTAATGCCCATCCTGAGCTTGCCCTGACTCAGCTTTGCTCCATTTCCCCGTGCCCTGTTGTTGAGCCCCAGAGTGAGGAGATCTCCACCTTCCCCTCCACTGCCCCACTTTCCAACAATTAACTTATTTTTAACAATCTCTTTATCAGATTTTTAGTTTTTGATGTTTGGCTTATTACTTTTTTCCTGAGCTGCTGAGTTTTTGATAGTCCATATATTTTTATAACAAAATACTTCAGGGGAATTTTCCAGGTGAAAACCACAAGCCCATAGGGAAGAATGAGCTTTTTAATTCATCTGTGATGGAATATCTGTCTTTTCAGACCTACATCACTGGAATGCTTTCATAATCCAGGTACACAAATTATATATAAAAAAAAATAGTTAATCTACCATTAATGAAGAGAAATTCTACATGTTTTTTATGAATATTCCCTCTCAGATCATGTTAGTGGAATCCAGGGAGAGGCAGAAACAACACCATTACCTCTGGGAAAATCTTACTTCAGTCCAGAATCCAGTGTCATCCTTTGCTTGTAATTTACTTTCTAGTACTGCAAGGGCCTGCGCAGCAAATCAAGGTTTTCTCCAGAAGAATCCATGCATGGTCACTGATTCAGGAAGAGAATTCCCTCTCGTGTAGTGCTTTCTCCAATTTTCCAAGGCATGCTGAGAATAAGATATCAAATGATTATCCCCTTAATGTCCTTGGACTGGTGCTTAAATGAATATAGGTGTGTGTGTAGGGCACTTTTTGCTTTTTCAAATCAGAAATCAATCCAGTTTTTCGAATCAGAGATGCGCAGAGTTGTCTCTAATCCTATTGAATGTTGCTCCAAGTCTTTGTTTGCTTCCCCCCCAGATTTGGTATTGTGTGCACATGCTGAATTGCCCTGGTATCCCTTCATTATTAACTGAATGCCTCGAATGACTCAGACATTGGAACAACAGCAGAATTGTGGTGGCTGCTGAAATTACTCATGTAAATGTTCTTTTTCAGAATCTTTTTTTCTTTTGTATTTCAGGTGATATTTGAATCTGTCTCTTTGAAAGGACACCCCGGGTACATAGCTGTGGATGAAGTCAGAGTTCTCGCCCATCCCTGCAGTGAGCACTCGTTATTTTTCTGACTGTACTGGTGTGTTACAGGCCACAGTTTGTAGTCTAAAGGAGTGATTTACCCAGTTGAGTCAGCACTAAGGACAGTCAGCCTTGCATAATTACCTACCTTTGCAAGATGAGCAAAAGGCAAAGCTGCTCTCAGTTTAAAGCTAGAGGAATTATCTCTCCTTTACTTGTTAATAAATTGATGGTTTTATTATTTCTTAATCTTATTGCTGTAGAAAACAATCTAAAAATCTTCTCATTAACCTGTGTGGTTAACTTCTGAAAAGAACAACCAAACAAATTGTTTCAGTGTTTCCTTGGTAAGAGGCCTATCCCAAAGGTTGGTCGGTCTCAACACATTAGACCTGCTCAGAAAGCCTATAAAGAGATTAAAAATAAATCTTATTCAGACCCTGCACTTATACAGGAGCAGAAACTAATGCAGCTTCATCACACGATTCAAAAATGTTAGTGCTGCATTTCTTCTGTTGCAGACACAATAAGCCGAGATTTATTTACTTTTTTTTATGTTTAAAGAAGCCTTGAGCTTCAGTCTTTGAGTCTGAACTTGTTTGATTCCTTTACACCCCTTCAGTAGGGATTGAGGACTTTGTATATTTTATGGATGCACTGTACAGTTTCTTGTAAAGATTTTTTTTAACAACCCCTCTTTCTGGCTCATGGTTTCAGTAAGTCAGTGACAGCTGCTCACAAAAAAGAAAGATGGATCATATGGATGGAGTGAAATCAACTGGTTTTGCTGTGATCAGAATGTCAAAGAACATCTGCCATTCAATGTGACAGACGTGGTTCTGCTCGAGTTTAACAGGACATTTCTGATAACTGCAGTATGCTTAATTGCTGCTTAAGTAAATTATATTTGTATTTACCATGTGCTCACTGCTCAGGCCTTTGGGTGCATTTACTTCATTAAGAAATACATACAGCCTGTATTAACCAGATGTTGCTGATAACTGGCAGCATCCAGACAAATCCCCAAATGGTCTGTGCGTTCCACAGCGTGCTGGGTGATCGCTGGTCCCTTCACTGGGAAAGAGGCCACTAAACAAACCATGGGGCAAAGTCTCAGCAAGAAAATGATGGGATTTAAAGCAGTTAGGCAGGATTCTATGTTATATCCCCGCTTAATTAAGTAAACTGATTTTGAATCCATTTCTTCAAGTATATACAGATCCTTCCTCAAAATTAAGTGCATTCTAGGTGACTCAACACCAAAATGATTCAAACAGCGTTGGTTGTTTGGGGTTTTTTTTAATGTGTTTGCAAGTCCCAGCACACAGAGCTCATTACAAGCTGCCAGTTCTCTGCAGTCTCTCTGTAAGAGCTTCTCCTGGCTGGTTTCCAGTGCTGCTTTTGTTGTTCAGCGGTGACAGTCACCAGGGTAAACGTCACCCACGTGTTCCCTTTCCTTGGACAGGCTTTGCCCCTCAGATTTGTTTTACGGTTGTTGCAAATCAAGACACGGGGACCATGAAGCTCCTGGTGACCCTGGAGCTTGCTGAAATCATTGGTCTTATTTCTTCATTTCTGCTTTACCTTCACAGATGGCAGCATAGCAGGCAAACTAAAGCCAGCAAAACAGTGAAATGCCCCTAATGACACAGTAATCCAGAAAAATAAATATATTGCTGGTGCTGCCTCTTTTTTCCCTTTGTCCTGTGAAGCACTACACTGGAATATCCATTTTCCTTATGCTAAAAGCTCATTGACCCTTTGTGCATGAGCCCTTGCCATCACAGGATAACCCATGCTCCAGAAGCTGGACAGACCTAAGGACCAGGATTTTGGGATTGGTGGGACTCTACTCCTTTGTATTTGTAGCTGACTTATAGCTGCCCACTGTAGGCTGCAGGCAAAAATATTAGAATTACTCGAAGTGACCTGTAGAACGGTCTCAGTGTCACCCAGAGGGAGTTTTCCAGGAAACCTTGATGCAAATTCCTGATGCCCAGAAAGCAGGATGGTACAGAGTCCCTGTCCTTCAGGAGCTGTCAGCAAACTGTGTATTGGATGGGACACAGAAGCAGATAAATCCATTTGACAGGGTGTAGGGACATGTGTTCTCTGCTCATGTGTCAAACACTTGTACATCAACTCTCAGCCATGCACAGCCACAGATGCCCACATCCCTTTGAAGCTGTTTGATTCCAACAGAAGAAGTTAGAATGTCCTCTGAAATTATGTATTTCAGTGTCTGATCATACTAGAAAATGGACAGATGATGCTGAAAAACCCTGACCTTTTTAGGCATAAATTTATTCAGAGTGTCTTACTAAAACTTTTCAAATGATGCACAAACCTTCTTCTGAAGCCCTGCAAGAAATTAGTTCACTTAAAGGTGTTGCATTTACTGCTGTAATCTTATACTTTTCTAAGTTAAATAGAAACCTAACTCAGTCTGGTATTTAATCAAAAATATAATCTTCTGATCTAGTTCCTTTGTGAAAAAAAGAAATGCCTGCATTTTCCATATCACTGGTTTAATTTTGAACTAATGCTGAATTTAGTGTCAGCAGAACACTGATATCAGTGATCTTAAACTAAACCAGTGATACAATGCTGTCAGTTAAATTAATATTTCATTTAATATCTGATTTGATATTGATGATGCATTATTCTAAAGGTCTAGGACGTCTTTGATAGTCAATAAAAGAAAAAGGATAAAAGACCCTTGTGAAAATGGGGCTGGGGTCAGTCATGCTTGACAAGCACAAAAGCATTTGACTTTTTTTGACCTTTTTAGAAACACAGTTTTCTGAAGAAAAGAGATTACTCAATTACTCTTTAGGGCAGGCAATAAGAAATTGTGCTGGTGACCGTGAACTTGTGATTTGATCCAAGTCTGTGTTTTCAGAGGTGCCAGGGCTCTCTAAGATCCCTTAGGCCCCCCTCCCTCAGCCCCATCACCATCTCTTTCTGCAAGGGAAGAGTTAAATACTGGAGGGCAGCTTTACTTTGCAAAGCCATTTCAGCAAGGGGAGTCCCAAGGCTTTGGGCAGTGTTTGGGTGGGTGCAGCAGAGTCAGGTCCTGCTGTGCTCTACCCTTGCAATCCTTTGCCTCTTTTGTCAGGAAAAGCCCCCCATTTCCTACGGCTGCAGAACGTGGAGGTGAACGTGGGGCAGAACGCGACGTTCCAGTGCATCGCCGGGGGGAAGTGGTCACAGCACGACAAGCTCTGGCTCCAGGTAAAGTAGTGCCCTGGTGGTTTTTCGTGTTTAATTTGGGAGTTGGTTTGTTTTTGCAAGTGAAATAAATAGGTAGAGAACGACTGGTGGTCAGGTAAAACCTTTTCATCAAGATCCTTTGAAGAACTGCCTTAAATCACTTCTAGGTGAGAGTTTAGGGTGACAAAACATGGAATTAGGATACAGAAAATGGAAACAATGGCCAGTGACAGCAAAATTCTGGTTTCAAACAAATGCCCACATACCTGTAAACACTCAGCCATAAAGCAGAAGAGAGAGGATGTGGAACAAGTTCTCTTCTGCTCTATTATGCCATCTGCTTTCCTCTTACCCTCTAAAAATGTTCTCAGCCCTGAGTTGGTGATAATTGCTAAGAAGGAAATCGCTAAAGTCTGAAATTACTTCTGTAGGTGGTAGAAATACACAAACCCAGTTTGCACCCAGTTCTTGCTCCCAGTTTCCCTTGGCTGTGTTGACAGCAGATTCGGTCTTGTTCCTTTTAGTCACTTGCTAAAAGACCAAAACTTTCTGTCTCTGGATGTCTTATTTTCAGCCTACTTATTGGGCTCGTCTGGGCCCTGCTCTTCAGGTGGGTGCAGCAAAAACCTTGAGAGTTCATTTTCAGTGTTAGAGTTAGAAATGGAACAGACACCAACCTGACATCAGTACATGGGGCGTGTGCTTCCCAGTGAAGGACAAAATAATTTCTCCTGACCCTGGAATTTCCTGATATGTGGACTCCCAGCATTACCATTCCAGAAACTATTAAAATCGTTGAGTTCTTAAATGTTAAACTCCCAAACAAGTCAAGAGGATTCTTGTTGCACATACGTAGGGCCAACATAGTTTGGAGAACACTAAAGCCAGTCAGAAAATTTTATTCTCAGCTTGGACGGATGTGACTGACTGTTTGATTACCCCATAGTTGTAACATCTGGGGCAGACAGGAAGGGCCTTTGTAGTCAAATCATCAACATATTTTATCAAATTTTATAATTGACTTCAGACATTTTAATAAAATTTTAAAATAACATTTTCAAATCTAGTTTGAATCGAGAAATTGGCTTATCTAATCATAAAAATTGAAATTAGTACTGGGAAAAAGGCTTAAGTTGGTGAGAAATGTGGTTGGCATTATATATAAGTGATTTTACAATCGGTAACTATGCTCTCATCACAGCTTTTCTCCTAAAAATTACATTTTAACCTTAACTTTATTTACCTATGGTCTACATCTAGCATCCACTGAGATATATTTTTGACTTATTTTATCTTTTTTGGGTTCTTTCATTAAAATCTTTCTGCAGTTACAATTAGATGTGTGTAAAAACAATTCTAACCTGCAGCAGTATGAATCTTTTCCCTGTGAGAAGCAGTTTGGGGAGGAGATAATTGCTATTGTTAATGGTAACCTGCTTTCCATTCTCCAAAACTGCAACGTTTAATGAAAATAGCCTTGGAAACACCCCTAAAAACTGTTTACTGCAAACTGGCAAAACAGCAGTGTTCTTTCCTTTGAAATTCCTAATAAACTGGACAAATGAGCAAGTCGAGGTGTTTATACTGTGGAGAACAATTTCTGGCTAACTCTTCATCTGTCTCGTTTCCAGTTGGAAAAATATGGTCTGGCATTGGTAGAGAGGTTTATTGGGGAATGCTGGATATACAAGGATGTCTGCTCATCCAACCAATTTATTTAAATTGGTCCAGAATTAGAGTTTTGCATCTGAAAAGGCCAAATTTACAGAATCTGTTCATTTGTAGTGTTTTCTCAGGTGAACACAAAGCTTTCAGCTGTTGTGTTTTCACATCCAAGCCGGGCCTCTAATTACACTGCGTGGAACTGCACAGCCAGAGCTGCCACTCTGCAGCCTTTGCAGGAACTAATCTTAGAGAATATCCTGAGCTGGAAGG
>VYZQ01048921.1:0-45359 GCA_013400655.1 Mystacornis crossleyi | reverse complement strand
CGCGGCTCCCGTGACCTCTGCGGCGCTGCCCCGGCCCGGCCCGGCCGCCTGCGGGCGGCGGGCAGTCCCAGCGCGGGCTGTGCGGCCCGGCTCGTCCCGGCACGTGTTGCGCTGCTGTCGGACAGCTCGGCGGGGACGTGCCGCGTAGAGTCACAGCATCAGCTAGATTGGAAAAGACCTCTGAGATCAACGAGTCCAGCCCATGACCCAGTACCACCTTGTCAACCAGACCATGGCACTGAGTGCCACTTCCAGTCTTTCCTTAAGCACATCCAGGGGCGGTGACTCCATCACCTCCCTGGACAGCCCATTCCAGTGTCTAATCACCGCTTCGAAAAAATTCCTTCGAATGTCCAATCTAAACTTCCCTGGCGCAGCTTAAGACTTAAGGCTGGGAAGGTGTTCGGGTTACAGAGCCCCAGGAGTGAGGACGTTCTGGGAAAGGGCTGTGCCTGGCTGAGCTGTGGGGCTTGGCAGTGCCTGGGTAGCCTGCAAGCAGCTGCTGGCCTTCTAGAATATTAAATTTTGTGTTGAAATGCGTTTAAAATCTTTGAAACTGTGAGTATATGGTTATTACAACAGATAATCTACACAGGTTTTCAGCCAAAGAACCAAAATTTACTCCAGGTTTCATTGATTCATAATTTCTGTTGTATCTTTTTCTCAGAAACAAAGTCCAGACACGCTTCTTTTATTTTTTTTATTTAACTAATAATTTAAACTCCCACATCCTAAATATTGGAACCTTTTGGGCTCTGTATTATACAAATGTCTTCTTGTATGTACAGCATTTTTGGTCTACTACCATGGATCTTTGTCTGGAGATAGCTGTTTAAAGTTCTGCTTTGGACTTGCTGATAATGCCTTGAAAAACAGTATTGTTTTCAGTTAAGCAAAGGACATGAGGTGACCAGAGATATTTTAATCTCGTCTGATTCTTTTTTAAATGCAACTGTGTTGTAAAGACAGCATCGCCATACACAGGTTCAGAAATTCCTGAAATAATTTCTCTTTACCTGTCTTGTTTGGGGTTTTTTAATCAAGGTGTGTTAAAGCCCATAGATAGATTTTTCCATAGCCTGGACACACAAGTTTTAAATGTTACATAATGTCTTTGTATCTTCTTTCATAAGTCTGTCTTGACTGGCTCCGTCCCTTTTTAAATGGGTTAGTTGAAGAAACCTGTATGTTTCCTTATTTCAGGCTGTAGAGGAGCACAAGTTGAAGAAATATGGAGTTTGGAGCCAGAAAACTTTGAAAAGTTGAAGTAAGGAACGTGTTTTTTCTTCACATTTGTCTGAAGTCCCTGAAAGAATGTGTACTAAACTCAGGTGTATTTTTGGTGGGTTTTTTGTTTGGGCTATGTTGTGTTTTTTCCTTCAGTTTCCACAGAAGTTCAGTAGGATTTTGATTTGATGGAATACCTGTCAGTTAAATTGCTTTCTATTAGTGCTTTGGTACTCAATCTAGCTAGCTTAATTAGGTTTTGAAAGAGATGCTGACAGTAGCTAGAATGTGGAAGTAGATTTCTAATGATTTTACCATTAGCTTGCGTTATATCTTTTAACAAATTCTTGGGCAAATTTCTGTTCCTTGCTTTATCTCCCTTCTTCCTCACATCACATGATGTTGCCTCTGTTGTCTTAAATTATTTTATGTACTTAGATACCTTTGTAACTCGTATTTCCTGCAGAACCACTTCCATATGTGTGTGAAGGTAAATAGGCTTTTTATAACTGACAGTGACTAGTGTCATGTGGAACAATTCTGCCCTCATTAAGCAACATTAATTCTTCCAACATTTTGTCCATGATGTGCTGGTATCCATGTTCACATACAGGATTTTAAAAGGAAAATGTCATTTAACCTGGACCTGTATCTTGTGCAATACTCCTGTACCTTGTGCAAATATCCTATGCTTGTAGTATTTATCTTTCCAAACATGCAGGAACTGTTGCAGAGGATGTACTGTTAGAACTTTTGGCTGAAGATATTTGACAAGCAACACCTGAATGGCAGAAGTGTTTCCTAAGAAGCGGTTTATTTGCTGCTGCACCATCAGAACATTACCTGTTTGTTCATGAAGTGACAGCTTTGCATGTCCTGGGAGATGTGTGTCTTTCTAGTCCTGATGGATGGCCAGCTTCCTTCTTCCCTTCCCATTTACACCTGCAATGTTTTACACAGTGTATAAACACTGGGAGTGAAAGAATACAGGAGCATCGTGGGTTTTTAAACAGCAGGTTCACTGAGAGAATTTGAAAAAATGCGTCTCAGACGTCTGGTCAGAGCTTAGGAAAAGTTTCTTATGCAGTACAGGTGTACGTTTGCCTTTTGTAGAGAAATCTTTTGTGGCATCTTTGTGGTGATGACCTTTAGATTCAAGTTGATGAATAAGGTTTTGTCTTACTCTAACTGTAGGTTTTGTAAGAACTATTTCCTTTACTGATAAATTTTTGTGCTCTGGGAATACTAAATACAGTGCAATGTGTAGTAAAAGCTGTTTACTGTTCAAGACATGCAGTATGAAAAGCAAGACACATTTTTACTAGAAGAGAAAACTAGGTTTCTCTCCCTTGTTGGTGAGATAACTCAAAGCATGAAGTTTCAGGAGAGCTCCTCTTTGGATATTTCCTCTGTGTCTAGAAGGATTACCAAAACTTTAGTTCCTGTTCTTGTATATGATTGGCTTTGACAGTTGTTGATCACCAACCAATTCAAATGAGAGTTCTGCAACTGTAAAAGTTGCAGTAACCAGGAAAACTGGTCCTGACTTTTGAAAATTACAGGCTAAATGCTAATTCAGATTGGGATTGTTTCGCACTTACATAAAGAAGCCTGAATTGTCTTCTGCCTAATTAAAAGAACACATCTGAAAATTTCAGTGCAAGTTCCTGATGTTTAGAAAGAATTAACAGAATTACCATACCAGCATACAACTAAACTACAGTACAGATAATTTTAATATTTTTCATCAGTACAGGTGACTTTTTTCATATAAATTTTGTTTTTCAGGCCAGTACATGGGCTGATTTTTCTCTTCAAGTGGCAGCCTGGAGAGGAGCCAGCGGGTTCTGTTGTCCAGGATTCCAGATTGGATACAATATTTTTTGCTAAGCAGGTATGACAAGTTCAGTAATTGTTTTAGATATGTCATGAAACATAGCTTTTAATAACAAAAAAAAAGCTATTTTTTGTTAATATGTGCACAGAAATTAACATTTTGCAAGGTGAAATAGCTTCAACAAATTCCGAGAGTAGGAGCTTTTATTGAAAGGTGATTAACAAAGCAAATCAGTTTGATCTATCAAGTCAGACAAAAATAGCAGCCATGGAAGAGTAAAGCTCTTATTTATTTGTCAGCCCTCACCCATAACGTAACTCAGTCTTCTGTGCAGTAAATAGTGACTTGGTAAATGTTCTCAGCAGAATGAGAAAATTACTTCTTTTGAAACCACTTTCAACAACTTCTTGGAAGAAATTTATTTTGGTCATGTTTTTGTTTCGTGTTTTTCTCAAATACTCTGAAGCTGGGGTAGTATATGTAGGATAGTGCTTTCCTTTAAGGGTTTGCAGACCATTTTGGCATGCAAGTTTTAAGCATTCAAATCAAAAAGGTGAATTTAAATTAGAAATAACAGGAAAAATTGGTTTAGCTGATGTAATCCATTGTGTTTTATTAAATACAGAGTAGTACTGAAATTTTGTGTAAGAGTTAGTAGACTGCTGTGTGTGTGTTTGCAAGCAAGAAAAACAAGAGGTGACCAGAATGAAAGTAGGAAACAAAAACATTTAATAATGTTTTTAGGTTGTTTCTGAGCCCTGCTTCCAAAGCAGTGATAAATGTAACAGTCTAAACAAGAACTGTAACCCTATGGGTGTTAATTATGAAACATTGATATCAAAGGGCAAATTATTAGGATTTCTGTGAAGACTTACATGGTCTAGTTGTTGGGGTGTTTAGGGCGTGGTTTTTTGGGGGCTTTTTTGTTTTGTTTTGGGTTTTTTTGTTGTTTTATTTCCCACCACAAATGCAGAAATGTTTTGAGGGTAAATTTCAAGATATGAAAAAATCTCCACACACTTCCAGGTAAAAGTATAGAAATACAGAAGACAATGCAAGTAGTTGTCCTGGCCGCTCTGTACCTGCACTTCTGTTTTGTTCCTTTTAGAATCACCTTCCTGTTTCATGCTGTTGTGGATCAGCTTTTTTAATGCTGATTCTCTTCATTCTTCCCTTACTGCAGCTCTTGAGTCCTGCCGAGCACTGCCCGCCATTTTTATGGTACAGTGATCAGCAACAGTTTGCTAATTGTCTTTATCATTTGATAGCTCTCACAAACACTGCTTTGGGTTGGGATTTCTACCTAACCAAACATACTGTTAGTGGCCACGGGCTTTAGCTACGGAACAGCCATGAGGCAAAGAACTCAGGGAAAATCCTTGACAGAACTTTCAAAAGGTGGGAGGAAATTACTCTGATCGGAATCTAGAGAGGGATTTGTTTGGAGGGTGGCGTTTTTTTATTTTAAAGTGAAGGTGAATTTTCCCTCGCTCAAGGGATTTCATCTTGTTTCCTGTGAGTAGCTGAGGTTCTCCTAGAATTGCTGTTCTTGTGAGTGCTGAAAAGCTTCAAAGCATTTTTCTGCTTGCTCTGCTTCTTTTGCCTTTTCCACCCCCCCTTCCTTTTTCTGAAGCTTGACACTGTGTTTAAAGGCAATAGCTCAGAGGAGCTTTCTTGAGCTTTAAGCTCAGCTTGCAGAATGTACATCACAAAATTTGGATAATGTTAGATTTGATAACAAACCCCACAAAATTAGAGGCTAACAGTGGAAAGTCTTCTTTATTTTATAGTTTTCTTTGAAACACTCATATTTTAATGTGTTCTTAAGCTGAAACCTCCTTTCTAATTGTCCCTTTCCTTCACCTGATGCCTTTAAAGAGAGTGTGCTGGAGTGACTCTGAATTTTAGCATGGAAAGCAATTTCTAGAAATATTGACTCTTAAAATAGCACTGCCTGGTTATGCCACTTGATGGCGTGGAATAGATGCTTCAAAAGTCATTTGCAAAAAAGTTTAGAATTAGTATCTTTTTCATTTTTTAGCGTTATCTGTCAGTCAAGTGCAGTGGCTTTGCAAAATCAAAACATTCCTTGTAGACATATTTTGCTTATGTTTTATATCAGTTCAGTTTTGCCTGGATGGAGCTATTGTGACTGAACAGCTGGAAATAGGTACAGAGAAGTTATTATTAAAAGTCAACATAAAGAAACTGCTTTGGGTATTGTGGGAGAATCTGTTTAATACCAGCTTAGCTCTGGTGACTTTCACACTGAAGAAAGTTGGCCTGGGTTAGAGATCCAACGTGACAAGCAGTGTTTTGAGGACTTGTAGTGTTTTCTTGAGCAAGTGTCTGATGTTATGATTTGCTGCTGATGACGGCAGGGTGCAGTGACCTCTGTGAGCCAGTGCAGCTCATCCCCCAGCAATTTCCTGTGCCCATCTTCTGGGCTGGTCTCTGCTGTACTACGAGATGTGTCTGTTCAGTGAGTCTGTACAGGACAAAGCTGGCAGCAGGTAAGTGAGAGAGAGCAGGGGGTTCTTTGTGGTAGTGCTGAAGTTACTGCATTTCTCAAAACCACAGTCTGAATCCTTCTGAGTCACCCAGGAGCACAAAGCAAGATGAGCGTTAGTATTGAATATTTGTGTTGTGAAAGAGCAGGACCTCCCAGCTGTCGTGCCACTGGGTTCTCGTGTATTTTTTATTTCCTCTGTATGTTTTAAACCAAGTTTTATGCTGGCTTTGTGGATCTTTCCAGAAGACCTTTTTCTTCATTACAAATGTGATGATGTAAAATTACGCTATGTTCATTTGTAGGCTGGAATCCCAGAACAAACAGATTGGTTAGGGCAATTTTTCTGACATTTAAGGTTATTGATCTCTTGATCTGTATCTTCAAAACTGTCATGACAGTGGAGCCTGAAAAACCTCAAGAAGTCTTTGCCTCTATTTCCTTTCTCACACATTTTCTTCTTTTAAGTGGTCCCGTCTAAAGACAGTGGTACCGTTGGTTTTACTGCAGCGTCCTCCTGACTCCTGTGTGAGCAAGACAAGGTTATTGTTCATATGTAACAAGAGTTGAGTAGAGGAAATACATTTTGTTTCTGTTCAACTTCATTGTTTGTTCAATCTTAAAAGTTGTTTCATTGTGGGGACCTTTAGTTAGAGGTAAAAGGTTACCACTCTCAAACTGTCTAGTAAAACATCTTTAAAATTGCATTAGGAAAGACAATTTGGTTAGAAGCTTGTGCATGCTCACATTTTCCTCATTTCCACTTCCATAGTGATGTTGTAGTTGAATTCCAAATGGCAACTAGACCTTGTTCCAAGTTCAATCACGAATATGTTGGGGGATTGAATTTTGAAGTCTGGTATGCATGCATATTAAAGGGGTTTTTTAAATGGTCACTTTTATGTGCACTCATGTTAAATTTGGCCTCCCTGTTATGCCTAGGTATGGTTTGGTCCTCTATTTGAGGCCACAGAACTCTGGATGGTCTTACATACCCTTTGAGCTAGGATACCTAGGCACAATGAGGTGAGTTAAGGATACAATTTCAGCCTTAACTCTGAATTTCCTGGTTTCTGTGTTGCTTAAGTGGGCCCTTGCTGTTGTTTTCACACACAGCGGATACATGATTACGCCTACTCAATGTATTCAGCTCCCTGCCACAGTGTTTGGAGGAGCTGTGTTCTCTGCTGAGCCCTGCAGAAGTGGCTCTGGACAAAAAGGAATGCCATTGTTGCAGACCTGAAACTACTTTTTTTGAGTTTAATAAATTCTTCAGCTTTTAGTACAGAAGTATTGATATCCTGCCTTTCTTAGGTGCAATGTATTTATTTTATTTTGCGTTGTCATGACAGCACATTAACTTCATTAACTGAGAATACATTCAGAAGGAGTGTCTTATAAATGATACTGTTAATAACAAACATTGGTCTCTGGTTATGTTTATGGCACTAGTGGAAGCATATGTGTTTTTACATTTCCNTGCATGCTCACATTTTCCTCATTTCCACTTCCATAGTGATGTTGTAGTTGAATTCCAAATGGCAACTAGACCTTGTTCCAAGTTCAATCACGAATATGTTGGGGGATTGAATTTTGAAGTCTGGTATGCATGCATATTAAAGGGGTTTTTTAAATGGTCACTTTTATGTGCACTCATGTTAAATTTGGCCTCCCTGTTATGCCTAGGTATGGTTTGGTCCTCTATTTGAGGCCACAGAACTCTGGATGGTCTTACATACCCTTTGAGCTAGGATACCTAGGCACAATGAGGTGAGTTAAGGATACAATTTCAGCCTTAACTCTGAATTTCCTGGTTTCTGTGTTGCTTAAGTGGGCCCTTGCTGTTGTTTTCACACACAGCGGATACATGATTACGCCTACTCAATGTATTCAGCTCCCTGCCACAGTGTTTGGAGGAGCTGTGTTCTCTGCTGAGCCCTGCAGAAGTGGCTCTGGACAAAAAGGAATGCCATTGTTGCAGACCTGAAACTACTTTTTTTGAGTTTAATAAATTCTTCAGCTTTTAGTACAGAAGTATTGATATCCTGCCTTTCTTAGGTGCAATGTATTTATTTTATTTTGCGTTGTCATGACAGCACATTAACTTCATTAACTGAGAATACATTCAGAAGGAGTGTCTTATAAATGATACTGTTCATAACAAACATTGGTCTCTGGTTATGTTTATGGCACTAGTGGAAGCATATGTGTTTTTACATTTCCAATACTTAATTGATTTCAAACTCAAAATTTTTGACCCTTTCAAATTTGGTAACATTAAGATAGACCAGATATCTGTGTTAAAGCTAAGTTGGGGATAACAGATAACTTACAAGAAGTACAACTTCAAGACATGAAACAAATCAGAAAGAGATTTTCAGTACCTGAATATAGCTGTAGAAAGATTATATCTTTACTCCAAAAAATTAAAATGGAAAAAAAAATTATATAGGGTTTCTAAACAAGAATAAGTTGTGGAACTTTGTGCTGATGCTGGATTTTTCACACTGAGCTCTGAAAAACCAACTGTTCTGTAATGTTTGGATGTTTAGTAAGTGGAGCGCAGGGATTTGCTCGTTATACTACCAATTGCAGCATGGGCTTGTCCACAGCTTTTCTGAAAAGCAAAATACATAATCCATCAGGTGGAAGATGTGAGTCAAGAATTTAAAGTGCTTCTGCCTAAAGGTGATCCAGAAAATCAGATTGGATCCTTAGAGAAAGGTGCATGCCTGGAAGGTAATGCATTTTACTTAGAGTAGCCTAATCAAGTGGCTCCTTGGTTTGTTTTAAGCTGAGCTTCACTTGGGGATAGGTCAGTCTTCTCTTGATACATTTCTGTGTATGTATATTATAATTTTCTTTCAAATATTATTAAATACACCTTGAACTTTTGCCTACAAAATCTTTTAACTATGGGTATCTGCTTTAAGTTGCAGTCTTGAGTACTGATCAATCCAATATCTCACCAAGAATTCCTGGACAGAAATATCCAGGCAAATGTTGGTATTTCTGGACAAATATAGAAAATCCTCTTAATCCTCAAGTCCAAATAAAAATCTTTTGGGAACAACCTGAGTTTATTATCATGTTACATAAATGCAGAAAATGTTTTCTGCTAATGCTGAGGCACCTTAAGTAAGAGATACACAGAAATTAGAGATGGGTATCTTGAAGGATTCTCTAGGCTGTGTGTGCTGATGGCATTGTGTCTGCGTGACAAATAAACCTGGCTCTTGTCCACATTTGGTCCTGCAGTCACCTCCTCACCCTGCCTGTGAGCCACCACTCGCTGGATATTCCCTGGTTCCATCTTGGAGTTCTCCTGTGCCATCTGCATCCAGGAACACACTGGATTTTCGTGCGCATCACCTGCATTTCCTTCTATTTCTCTGCCACAGGACAGTTGTTGCTGCCTTTTCCTTACCTCCTGCCTCTCACTGACTGAAGTTCTAGAATGTATTTCTATAATGTATTTTCATTTCAACAGCTGGAGGCTACTGCCCTCAGATCTGCATCTTTTGCATATTGTTTTCTAGCAGTCAGACATTGTTTAGCTTGGTCCCTATATACTTCATCAGACTTGTCTCATACTGTAGTTGGAATACAAAATATGCTTAAAGGCCAGTATTTGATGAGCCCATTAATTCTCTGCCAAGTCTAATTTTTCCTCTGATTTTATTTTCTGTTTAAAGCTTCTGTAACCTGCTGTTCAGCAGTTTCAGTGTTGATCTTGCCTCTAGGCACAAAATCTCAGTAAATTTCCCGTCCTTGTTCTGAAGCCATTATTGAGTTCTCTCTAAAGAGAGCAACTGATTGTTCCATCTTGGTTTTTCAGCAAAAGTAGTTGCCCTTTATTCCTGTTGTGACCCTGCCTTCATTGTACCAGCCCAGTTCCAACAGTTTGTCAGCACAGGTGTCCCTGCTGTCTTTTGCTTCTCTGTCAGCTTAATTACACAGCATCAGCTTCACCCACTCTGATCCACCTGGGATTTCCCTGGTTTCATCACTTTACAACTGTCTCTGATAACATTCTTTAGTTGTATCTCAGAGAATCTTTAGTTCTTAGTTCTTTTTCCTCTGTTAAGTGTTATTCAAATGATGCCATTCTGTGAGTCTGGGGGTTTCAGTTTTTCTGCCTCAGGTCCATTATTTCACTGCCCTTGATGGATTTTCCTTGTATGTCCTTTATTTTGCAGCTGTGTGCATTCTAGCCCTTAGCTTGTGTGCCTGCAGTTGGTTTGAGTTTTGGTTGCTGTAATCTGGTTTGCATGTGTAGTTGGATCCCTTGATTACCATTTAAGTCAACTAGATTGTATTTTTCTTAAATTAAGAAGTGCTTTATTATTTCTTTATCATCTGCATACAGACATAATCTCAACTGAGAACACCCTGAAGTATAGAAAATAAATTTATGATGTGGCTTTTAGTATTAACATACTAGGTTTTCCTTTGTTAGGACTAGCCTTGATTGTAAAACAGGTTGCTTGGGTTTTCTCTTTTTTTTTTTCTTTCTGCTTTCTTGTTGGAAGTGGTTTCACATTCACAGCCCTGAACTAATTTTCATGCTTTTATACAAAATTCCCATCCTCTCTGGAAGTTTTAAGGTTTAAGTAGCATTTTCAGTTGCAAAATAGTGTCAAAGACTAATGATACATTACCTTTTCCTAACTTATAGCTTACTCAGAAAAAACTGCTAATATAAAGTCTTCTATTATGGCCTCATACCATTTGTTTACAGTGCATTTAGTTAAATCTCAAATTGTATGTAATAATCCTTGTGGCCCCTTTCTTTAAATACAGTGTTTCAGTTTGGTTATTAGTAAACAACGTTAAAGACATGGCTTTAATATGAAGGGGGTTGTTTATGTTTCTAAAAGTGGAATATTTAACACTCAAGTGTAACAGTGTCAAACTAGTAACTTAAACATTAACTTGAAAAGGATATTATTGGAAGTAAAGAAACAAGTTTATAATTCAGGTAACCGTCATTTAAACAATCTCTACATCTTGGAACACTTTTATTACTTCATCCCTAGAATATTTGAAATTTTTTGTCCAATAAAACCTTTCAGTAAAAATTCTAGATTCTATAATGTGCTTTTTTGAGTCAAGTTAAAATTTTTTGACCTCCTACTCTTGGTAGGAGATCTGATTATTTGAAGGACTTTTCTTTGGAGAGTTGACTTTTTTTTAAGGCCGTAGATAAAATAACACAATTTGGGCAGCTTGCTCTGAGTATTACTGTGTGCTTTTACACAGAGATCTGAGGATTTCTGCATTTCTTCTGTGCCTTTCATTAATCACTGTAGAGAGATGGTGAGGCAGTGGAATGACACTTTCTGAGGACAGCTGTGAAATACGAGCTTTATCCATGAGTTGTATATGACAGCCATGCAGAGCTGATTTTATTACAGCAAAGGCTTTTCTGTAGCTATCCAGGCAGCAAATCCAGCCTGGGTTAGAGTGCAGCTCTAATGTGAATCAGCACAGAAAGTGAGTGTTTGTAGCAAGAACAAACCCAGTTTGGAGTGAACTTTTATCACCGGTGGTGACCAAATTCTCCGTGCTTTTGTCTAGGTCATAAATAATGCCTGTGCAACTCAAGCCATAGTAAGTGTGCTGTTAAACTGTGCTCATCAAGACATTCATCTAGGAGAGACCTTGTCAGAATTTAAAGAATTTTCCCAAAGCTTTGATGCTGCGGTGAGTGCCCACTGTTTTCTGTGTGCTGAGTGTCCCAGTGTTATGGCTCTGGTGGTTTACAGGTGTTTTGTTACTTCCTTTCAGATGAAAGGTTTGGCACTGAGCAACTCGGAAGTGATTCGGCAAGTTCACAACAGTTTTGCCAGGTAACATATGTTTTAAATCTGGCCAAAATTTGAGCAAATCCTCTTTAATCTCAGGGGGTTTAAAATTTTCTTTGCAGACAACAGATGTTTGAATTTGATGCAAAGTCTTCAGCAAAGGAAGAAGATGCCTTTCACTTTGTAAGCTATGTTCCTGTTAATGGCAGGCTCTATGAGCTAGATGGCTTAAGGGAAGGACCAATTGATTTAGGTAACATTTTACATTTTTTCTGAACGTCCTTCATTTTAACAAGAGCATTTTGCAACAAATTGGTCATATGTTACAGCCTCAAAGCAAGTTATTTATTAAAATTAGGAATATCTTGTAAGTTTTCTGAATGTGCTGTAGGCTACTTCCTTGCAGTCATGTGGATTGTTTTAGTTTTGTTGGTCTGAAAATTCGACTTTCTCCCTGCTTCCTCCATGTCTCTGATGCTCTTTCTTTTCATTCAGTCATCAAATGATCAGGTCCTGCAATCCCTTCCAAAACCTTGATAGTTTTGTTGCAAGAGAGAAGTTTACATAAAGGGAGAATGTATACAGCTGACTCCAGACACTTTTTTTACATTATGTGGCTTGTGTTTACACACTGCCCTCTTGCTTCTTAGATAACAAGTGTTTTCCTAATGGCCTAAAAGAAAATAGCTTTATTCTCTGTAAGACTCCTGTTTTGTAATCTTTCTTGAGATATGTATGCCCTGTTGTGCTGCCTATCATGTATCTGTACTTTAGAGTCTGATACATTGTCAACAACATGTTCCACGCTTCATTCCCAGAGTGTTTTCCCAGTTTTTTTGACAATTTTATTTATGTTTAGGCTGAGCAATGGCTTGCTGCTTAATCTTGTCTTTAGTCCGTCTGGAATTCTGTGCAGTCTGCAGACCTAACAGTAGCATCATTTGTGTGGTCACAAGATCATGAGTCTCTAAATTTACTTTAAGGTCTCAAAATTGCAAAAGAGGCATTTTCAGCTTAGGAAATCACCTGTAGGTATTCTCTCGTATATCTTGAAATCAAGTTCTGTATCATATATCCTTTTATGATTTTTCTTTCTGCCTTTTTAACATTATATTGCATCTACATAGACAAAATTGAGAGTTAATGTTAAACAGCTGTACCTGTCCATAGTGTTTTCCTTTGCTGTTTACTTCATTGTTGCCATACCAACTAATTTCCCTTGTGACATAAAAATCTTACATAACATACTTTCCCCCACCCTATTATTTCTTGTTATCAACAAAACAAATGTTAGATGCTTATGCCCTTAAAATTTAATTTTGTTCCATTGTTTTGGCCACTGCGTTATCTAAATATTGTTATTAATAAAATATCTTCCACCTCCTGAAAAAGCCGCCTGCGTAATTTCAGACTGCAGTAGCTAAGGAAAAACTTGTTACATACTCCAAAGTTGCTGCATAAGCCTGAATTATACGAGTCGACTTTGCAATAAATTTTGCAAAGAAGGTGACCTTTTTCCTCTGTTAGATTTTGCAAAGATGATGAATTTTTTCCTGCTTTTTCCCCAGGTGCATGCAATCAGGATGACTGGATAAGTGCAGTGCGGCCCGTCATAGAGAAGCGCATACAAAAGTAAATGGTCGTGATGCCTTTAAAATATAGCACCTTACCTATGCTTAAAATTCCATCATCTTAATTTCCCTCAGTTAAAAGATTTCAGCTGAATTTCTAAGCAATGACACTTATGCATCATTTTTTTTATGCATGTCACTGCGTGACTTGGTAACCTGTTGCCCAACATGAGGCAGATGATAGATAAATCTCAACAACGCTGTGCTGCTGCATAATTAATCCAAGTAGGTGTCTGTGTAGTGAAGAGAGATCCTACGAGTGCTCTGGAAAAGATTGTTATCTCTGTTATACAGCTGTGGATCTTTGGGAGGGAAAGCTAAGAGTGTCATGACCATGAATAACATTTGCCTATGCACTTAAAAACACTAGATAGTCATTCCATATAATTAAAGATAAGAACAAGTTTTTCTTAGGTATGTGGCTTGTCTTAGAAATTTAAGCTAGAAAAACATGCTGTGGAACTTTCCTACTTCTTAACTCTGATTCCAAACTGCAGTCCCAAATTTGTTAGAAATAAAGTTGATTTTATGCCATTTTTAGAAAACAATTCTAAGTTTTTGCTTGAGGACTTTTTTTTCGTAAGCAAAACAGGACTACCAAGTTGCTTTTGGAGAATTTAACCTCCAGAAGGCCTGCTGGTCTAATTGTTGAATGTACTTCTTACACTGTGTGGGGAAGTCTCCAGTATTTTCTAACAAGTAATAGTAATGAGAAAGTAAAAACTATTGTGTGCAGCAGTCTTCTCTAAGTTCTGTTGTTGTGTTTTCTTTTCTTTTTTGGACAGTTTTAGTATTTGTTTTGTGACCACAGACAGGAATAGTAAATTTTGGGGAGAGAAGATCATTAGGAGTTACATATTGGAGTGAGTTAATTAGTCTGATTTGATTTTGTGACAAGATTGGATCTGTAGCACAACTTAATTTAATAGAACTATTTAAAATTTTGTTTCCATGAAATGCATTCCTTAAAATGAAATTGAAGAGGGGGCTTTTGCGTTGTCATGTTGGTGGCTAATTTTGAAAGTGGGTTGTCTCTGCTGTTTTGTTTCTCTGTTCCTCATTTAGATACAGTGAAGGTGAGATAAGGTTTAACCTGATGGCTATTGTGTCTGACAGGAAGATGATATATGAGCAGAGGATTGCAGAGCTCCAGCAGCAACTGGCAGAGGTAGGCCATGGAATTTAAGTTGCTAAAGTAGTTCTCGGATAGTTCTGTGTGTTGGCTTTATTATTCACTTCCCTTCCTTGCTCCAAATGGAGTAGCCCTGGAAAAAGCAGGGAGTGATTGCTGCAGATCTGTGCAGTGCAGGGTGGATGCGCTCAGTGCTGCAGCTCTGAGCTGAGCACTGGCTCGGTGTGACCGTGTCATTTTCACTTTCTGCCTTGACTCATTTGCTGTGGTGCTGGAACTGTTCTTTTCCCAATACCTGAACTAATCTGCTTGTAACTAACTGCAGAAATTCCTGGAATGTTCCTATACCTGTAAACAAAACTGAATCTTTCTGTGATAGAAGTACTCTTGAGACAAAATTTGCTTTAATTGAAAAGAAAAAAAGAATTTAAAAATGGAGTAACATCATCGATTTAAATTTTTGTTTTGTGGAAGGAGGAGCCTATGGATACAGATCAAAGTAGTAATATGTTAAGTTCTATACAATCAGAAGTTGCAAAATACCAGATGTTAATTGAAGAAGAGAACCAAAAATTAAAAAGATATAAGGTATGTAGCCTTTGCTTTTCTGATGAAATTATTGGAACAATTGTAAGAAAAAGCCAGATTTTATATATATATATGGGAGCTTTGCAATTAATCTGAAGGAACTGGATGGGGACTAGAAAACAGTTCAGCCATATAATAATTCTGTTAATGCTCTTGATTTATTTTTAGATCGAAAATATTAGAAGAAAACATAACTACCTGCCTTTCATCATGGAATTATTAAAGACTCTAGCAGAGCACCAGCAGCTAATACCATTAGTAGAAAAAGTGAGTATTTCCTAGCCGACAGTGTATTACCATAACTCTTCATCCCTTCTCTGTGGAGGGAGCGAGCCCGTGGCAGCTCCGCTCCGAGCGCTCCGGCCGGGAGGGCTCCCCTGGGGCCGCTGTAGCAGGCGGTGACCGCGCGGTGGCAGCCGTGGCACAGCGCTCCGTTTGAATTCCCTTTTCCTTGCTCCTGTGCTCATTTGCGGGCTTGGCTTTCCCCCTTTCTAAGGCATCTATCCATTAACGCTGATTTACTGCTAAGGTTTGTGTTAAACTGTAATAAATAAGTGTGCCTGCCGCTTTGGCGAGGTTATCAGACTGGTCCAGTATTTGAACTGTACTCGGCTCTGTGCTGGCGTGCACTCATGCTTCAGTGCCAACGGCAGGATCCCCGGTTTTGTACTCCTTAGAAAGGATCTCCAAATTAGTATAATGAAAAAAGAGCTGTGTATTATTTAATGAGTGCGTTCTTTAGCTGAGTTTATTTAGGAAGTAAATTTGCAGGCCCGTAGTTTATAAGACAGTAACTTGTGGAGTTTTAATCCAGTTTCACGTTAACACAAGTCATTTATAACACCCACCAAGCTGCTTTCACAAGTAAATTACCAGTGAATGGATGGTAACAGATCTTAATTCTAAATCGCTGAAGAACTGAAATTGCCAGTTTCCTGTCAATTTGAACTATTTATGATTGATATGAGAATCTCTCTGCAGATATCTTGACAGGAACTTTTGTGGGGTTTCTTTCCAGTCATTTGAAAGATCTAAACGACTGATCTTGGTTCGTTTCAGAGTTCAGTTTTGATAATCAGTATGTCTGAATGTGGTGCTTTCTTGCAACATAAAATGTTTCCATTAAGAAGAGTTTTTTCTATGTTAAATGAAATTGGTATGGAGGTATGAAAAATGAAGGTTTAAATTATGTTTTTAAAATAGTGCTTTTCCCCTACAGAAGTTACCTCATCTCAGTTTCTTTTGCATAATTTCTTTAAACCTGTATTTTTTTTTAGAAGACTTCATATACTAACCTAGTAAAATAGTGGTAGGATGCTTCTGAAGGGCCTAAATTTACATTTAAATTTTTCTTTCTCCAGCATATTTGTAATATTCAGAAATGTAATGAGTAGTCATTCAAACCTTCAGAATGACCTTTGTCTTATCAGAGCTTGACATCATCTCCCCTTGTTTCCTAGGCGAAAGAAAAACAGAATGCCAAGAAAGCTCAGGAGGCCAAATGAAGATGACTTTGCAAAACACAGTTATTTGCTTCTGATACTATTTTCATGACAACAAATAAAACTTTTCATAAACTTCAACTTTTGTCCAGTGCACGTTTGCCAGTTGTAACGGTTTGTCTTGTACTGTTTGCACGGGTCTGACTCTTCCTTCCCCTGCATCTTGTGCATGTGGTACTGCTGAGCAATGTTTAGGTTCTCCTGGTCACCTTCAGTATTTTCCAGTCTGTCTGATTGCTGAAAGCTTGGGGAGTGGACCCAGAAATGTGCAAGGAAAATGTCCCCGTTGTGTCCCACTTGAACATGTGATAACGATACAAATGCCAGAGGTTTAAGTATAAGCATGAGCTTTCTTTGCTCATCCCTACTAACAGTTACAATCCTTTCCAGTTGTTCAGTGACATAGCCTGTGTCTTTGTTTTTATGAAGTATGTGTCTAATTTTTTTACGAAATGGAAAAGTATGAATTTAGCTGTAGAAACATTTGCAAAGACCAATGTATAATCTCAAAAGAACTGCATTGCTTTAGTAGAAAAGATAATAAATATTCCCATTTTTATTTTGGCAAACTTTCTTCTGTGGTATTTTGTTATGGGGTAAGATGATTAGGATATGGAGGTCATCAGCCTTGTGACTTGAGTATATGTATTCTAAATTTGGGGTAGAAAGAAGGCACACTATTGTTTTGGGGAGTTAATATTCTTGGTTATAAGGTATTCCTGTTCTGGAGATGTTCAATTTAAGTCTTTAAAGCAGTGCTTTTTATTTGACTTTGAGAAGTAATACTAGGAAAGAGGTGTCTGGAAGATTATAGTGGATGACAGCATTGCTGTGGAAGATGCTTGAGCTGTGTCCCATGAACCAAAGGGAATGCCTGGGGAATGGAGCCCACTGGGTGTCCTGGCACCTTAAATGCTGCCTGCATGTGAGCTGTGAATAGAGTGTTTTGGGATGGATAGTAACAGGCCATTGCAACAATACACACTCTTCGAATTACTCACCGTCTGTGTACATGAATTGGTTTAGAAAACTTCCAGTTTCTTCTTAAAAGACTCGGATAAGAAACAGAAAGAAAAGAAAAAGAGCTTTGATTTTTTTTTTTTAAACATGCAAAACTGTAGATAGTAAAATATGTTTGTTTCCCTTATTTTACCTGTACTTCATTGAACTGTGAACTCCCTTGATCTTGTAGGCTGAATTGTTTGAAACCTTGATAGGAAACATTCTGTTATCTCTTGGTGCTTCATATATATTGCACATATATATATATATATAAAAACAGGATAAAATTTTGGCTGAAGAAGTAAAACATAGGCTGTGCTCATTACGGCTGGAAGGATCTCCTCAAGTCATTGCTGTGGCTGCAAAGGTAAGATCTGTTTCAGAAAAACCTGAGATCCCTGTCTGTGTTTTGTACAAAATGGATTAGGTTAATGAAAACATAAACTCTGTGTGAGCATTTCCTCCTTTAGTAACGCAGCATTACTAAACTGCAGCGTTATTGTCCAAGGAAAGGGAAAGACTCTTCCTCTGTAAGAGACATTTCTGCTCTAAAAATTACATTTGAAACTCCACTTCAACCTGTTGAAAACATTTGTCTGTCTTTTTGAGTGGTAGCTTGATGATTCCTGCTGCACCCTGTCGTTCTTGGAGAATTTTGCAATTTGATATTAGATGTCAACTTAAATTTGTACTGAAGTTATTTCATTCTCCTTTTACTGGCATACTTCGGCATGTACAAAAGGAAAAGGAATTTTGCTGAAGCAGCAAATTATTTTTACAATTATCAACAAATTTTAGTAGTGGTTGTTTCAGGAATTAGAAAACATATTGCAAGCAGTCTCTGGATTTGTGGAAGGACAAAAAAGGATGGATGTAAAGATCAAAATTTTAACAAAATTTGTTCGTCCGATGTGTAAGTGAAAAATGTTTTGTTTTTAAAAAAGGCTGTTAGATGCAGAAGTAGAACATTTCAAAACTAGTGTTCTCTGTTGTATTATGAATATTTTTTTTCCTGATCAAACTTAAGGCAAATTTTTTACTATTTTTGCCAAATTTGTAGAAGCATTTTTTCATAATGTGTGCCTTGGCTTTAAAGGCAGTTATTTGTGTATTAGGAGTGCCACATGAACGCAGAGCTGGACGCGAAGTTGATCCTGGCTAGGCTGGGATACAGTAAATTTCCTCCTCGTAGCTGGTGCAGTGCTGTGTTTTGGACGGAGCATGAGAATAATGTCGATAACGCGCTGATGTTTTCAGTGGTTGCTACGCAGGGCTCGCTGTGAGTCCAGGAGTTCGCAGCTTCTCGTGCCCTGCCAGCCAGGAGCTGCAGGGGCACGAGGGCTGGGAGGGGCACAGCCAGGACAGCTGGCCCGCTGGCCAAAGGGATATTTCCCAGCGTGTGATGCCATGACCAGCGTTTCAATCGGGGCAGAGCTGGCCCGGGGCGCTGCTCGAGGGCTGGCTGGGCATGGGTCAGTGAGTGCTGAGCCCAGCGTTCTGCAGCACGTGTGCATTCTAATTCTGTTATTGTCATCCTTTCCCGCCCCATTAACCTGTCTTTGTGTCGACCCACGGGTTTCCTCACTTTCTCCACTGGTGGAGAGTGAGCAGCTGTGTGGGGCTGAGCTGGCAGCTGGGTTTAAACCATGACAAGGAGTTAGCAAATTAAAGGTGATGAAAAAATCAAAACAGAGATCTGTTTAATCCATCTTAGAGTTTTCAGAACCTCTGTGTTGCTGTATGTAGAATGGCAAAAGGTTTGTGTTCTGATTTGTTTCAAGGGCTGTGCGTTCTCACTGTAAACACAGTGTGGCATTGGTGTCAGAACTGAGATTTGGGTACAATGAGAATAAACAATAAGTTCAGTTTCTGTGAAGATTTCTGCCAATTCCGTTTCCTGTTGCCCAAAAGAGGTCGGTGTGTCTAAGAGTTTGAAAACAGAAAATCCCAAACTTCAGTGTGATCTCTGGCTGCCAGTCCTTGCATAGTACATCAAAATTTCAGAATCCTCCCGTAGCCTGATTTCTTCCTTCACAGAGTAACATTTTATACTTTGAACATGACTTATTTGTAAGACATTCTGTGCAGCTGGAAATGTGATGATAAATTCAAGTCAGTGTTTTACCTGCAGCGAGTAATGAAATCTTCAAGCACAGTTGCATTTGTTACTGTTAAGGGAAGTTGTAAAAGTGTGTTACCTGGGGAAATAGATCTGAAAAGTTGTGTTAGCTCTCATTAGTCCCAATAGACTGTGGAGCTGAGCTTTAAGAGCATTTGCCATGATTTGTGTAGTGCATCAGAGGAACTGCAGACCTGCACTTCTAAATGACTGGCTGAGAAGAAGCAATTTTCAGCAGCACTGGTTGTGAACTTGGAGATACTCTTCCTTGCTCCCTGACCAATTAATACAATTGGCATTACAGTTCCAAAATACTGAATCACCTGTTTCTTTCAGATTACAATTTGCCAGGAAACTAAAATCCTGTTTCCTTAGCCAGTGATCCAGGACTTAAGGTGTGATGAAATACAATGCATGTCACGTTTGTGAGGCTTCAGGTGTGATCTTACAGTGTGGGCTGAGCTGTTTATGTCCTTCATCCCAACACTGAATCAGTATAGCAAAGCCTCATGTTAACACTTCAGTGGTTTCTGTGCTTAGACTTGATGAGTGTAAAGAAATGAAGTAATTCTTACACATTGCTCAGGCTGCTCTTGTAACGACTGAAGTCAGGCTAATCCACTGAAAACATTTCAGTCTTGTTTTGAGAAAGCTGAAACACCTCGTTCTGTGGCTCGATGACATAGTGCTTGCTTAATCAGCCTGATTAGCTTGAAGACAAAGAGCTCTCTGGAATAATTAGATTTGATGTTGAAATATGTCCTGTCAGCCTGGTTTTGAGTCTTGGCTATGAAGTCCCCTCAGAATCTGTGGGTTTAAGTAGGATGGCTAAACCACATCAAACTGACAGTGCAGTTACTTCTAGAGTAAAATGAATGTGTCCAGCAAAGACTATTTGATCAATTTTATTTGTTTTCAATCTCAGAAGCATACTAGGGAGGTGAAGAAGTGTCAAGTTCATAGCCTGTGTTCACTAAATACCTTTGTGCTGGTGTTCTTGCAAAAGCATTTTATCAAGATTTACTACTCTAAGAGGCTTTATCCAGTGTAAATCCTTACAGAGTGTTCAGAAATGTTTGAATCATTTTAGCAATTATTTTTTTTTAATAGTGGAAATACATTATAGACAGTAGGCTTTGTAGGGGAGGAAAAAAATGTTAGGTTAAAAAAATGTCAAAATTAGATCATTAAGGATATTTGGGCTTGATCACTTTGTGATCAAGTGAAATTTGAGGCCTTGCTAGTGAAATTTCTTTCTCTGAAAGTTTATACATTTCTGAAATGGGAACTATGTGAAATTGTAAAATACAGATTTTTCTCTGAGGTGCCTGGGCATACTTAGGAAATTAAAAAAAAAAACACACACACACACACACACACAAAAAAAAACCCCACTAAGAAAAAACAGAGCAAATAGTTATATGTTATAGTTCCCTCTCTCTTTTTTTGGTGAACACCTGGTAGGGATATTTAAATCAGTCATCTCTGTGCAGTGGGTCCAGAGTTCTGCTAACATTCTCTCTTGTGTTCATGAAATCTTTTCAGTGGAAGCAGTGACAATGCAGAGTTGTTCCCACAGTTACAATTACAAGGTTAAGTGAAATGGATGTAGATTTCTCTGTTATATGTAATAACTGCAAATGCTGCAAAAACCAGTTTAGCCTTGGAGCCTTTTTGTCTGATGTGGATAATCTCACCTCTCTCTATTAATAAGATCAAATAGAGTTTGTTATATTGAAGGCACTTTGCAAATCTGGTTAAGTATTTTGCCATGATAAGCAAGTATTTTCCATATTTTGTACAGTTTGTTTATGCTTTAGCTACACCAATTGGAGATTATGTTAATATTTGACTTCTTTTTTTAAGTATACACCTTGCTAATTGCTGGGATTACGTCTCTGACAATAACTAAGCAATCATCTGCAGTGTTATCAGCATCTGATATTTACAGTTCAGTGAATGAAAAATAAAGCCTGCTTTATGCAAATATTTGTATTAATTTCTGCTAATGTTATCGACAGCAGTCTGGTACCAAGATAATTGCTGTGTATCCCAAATTAAACAAGAAAACATGAAATAACTGTAAGATATTTCTTATAAAAATGATTTATGGCTTGAACATCCTCTTACTCAAAATACTTTGTGCAAATGTGCACACAAGTGTGTCCATGAATTAACATTTCTTCACACCAAATAAAGAAAAAATATGGGTTTTATAGGAACAAATCATACAATATTGTTCTGCTGATGGTATTTAAAGTAGCCCTGTGAACAGTCTGGACACGTTTGACTCGACTCATTGTGGTTCCTGTGTGGTGTGCTCAAAAAATCAAACAGCACCACATCTTATGAATGTTGTTTCTCAGTAGAAAAATGTTTTCTAAGAGTGGAAAAAAATATCCTGAGCTTTTCCATGTTCCATGTCCTCATTCCATTTCTTTCCAGTTTTTCCAGTAAATCATTGGTCGTTTCTCAATTCCTCAGAAATCTATGGAACACTTCAAAGTAAATAGTGAGTGCAAAACTTCCTGAAGTCTTAATGTGGTACCACTAAGAAGTGATTTAAACATTACTACAGATTCCTAGTTTCCTGTTGAAAATGTGGCTTGTTTTTAGGGGGAAAAAAGAGGAGATTTAAAAGTGAAGCTTCTTTAGCTGCTTTCATTTATTTTTCCCCTGTTCCATCTTGTAAATGTCACCCTGTCCTCCAGCTCTGTGTCCCCACTCACACGAGAGCAGGGATTTGCTGTTGTAAATTGATGAAGGTATGTATTTTTAGGAACTGTGTATGTCTGTGGGTGATATTTGTTTTATCCGATTTTATCAGAAAGGTTTAACTATCCAAACAGACAGTGACTCGAATTCTGAACATGCTGTGGTGACGGAGGGAGGAGGGAAACGTAGGTTGTTATGATAACCCTGGGGATGACAGGAGCATTTGTGTTCCTGTAGCTCATCTTTAATGCGAAGCTGTGGGGTGGTAACTTTGCAGTGACTGCTGTCTTCACCCAGACCACTGTTTTCTCAGGGCAGAGAGTATTTATGCTGCTGAAAGTTACCAGTGGGAGATGATTTCTCAGTTTTACCTTTGACTGTGTTTGGTTTTTCCCCCTCATGTAAACTCATATCCAACTCTGGTAAAAAGTCAAAAGGAGATTGAGGCGTGTGCTGAGTTTTCTGTATCTATCTCCCTGCCTTACCTGCTTGATCACATGAAGCAAAAAAGGTCATTAGAATTAAATGTTGGTGCGTGGAAGTGAGGCAGACATAACTGTCCCCCTGACAGGAACTGGTAGAGACTATTACTTAACATTGTCTGTGTTCCGGTGACAGATAAGAGACGGCTTGTCTTAGGGCCGTTTTCATGCTATGCTGCCAAATGGAGATAAGGACAGTAGGGTTGTGCTGTCCCAGATCGCTGAGGCTCATTATCCAGAGCTCACCTCTGTCTTTGAGCACTCTTACATGTGCCATGGAAAACACACCAGGGGAAAGGTCTGTGCAGATTCCTCTCTGATTCATCATTAGGTTACTAAGCCATAAAAACAAAATGAGGCCTGTAAAAGCTGACAGCTGACTGCGCTCACTGCCCTCACCCAGGTTCTTTGCTGTGTGTGTGCACAGGTCAGAAAAAAATGGGTTTTGCTCATGTGGCCTTGCTGACCACAAGGGTCAGTCCTCCCTGCTGCTGCTCTTTGGGACAGGTAGCAGGTTGTTGTGACACTTGAAAATTTTCATTACACTCTAAAGAAAAGATCTCTCCCACTACCTATGCACCTTGAGGGGTCAAGTATTTATTGTTAAGGACTTGAAGCTGTGTGCTTATAATCCATACTTTGTGAGAACTCACTTTAAGTAACTGCAAGGCTGACTTTGGCCCCCTTTAAGACAATTTGGATTCCATTCTGTAATTAAGGCTTTTTGACTTTCAGCACTCACATCTTCTTGCATGAAGTTGCTCATAGTTCTGAGAGAAGATAAATGAGAATGTGCATGGCTACAAGAACTTAGAGGCCCCCATAAGAAAGCAAAGTCTTTTTTCTGGAAAGTTAAATTATTCCTACTGAAATCATCTCCCCTTTGTGGAAGCACCAGGTGCTGGTACAGCAGACCTCCAGCACATACTTAGGCTGTGGAGTAGTCTTGCTAGATCTCGTAAACTGCAGCTGCCGAACTTCTTATCCTGGCCAAAGAATCTTGGGAAATGCCTCTCATTCTCTCTGCTTCAGAGTTTGCCTTGAAAACAGGGAAGAAATGTCAAAAATTTCTTCTCGCTGGCAAAGGAGAATGAGGGAGGTTTGGAATAAAGTGATAAAACCAAACCGGGAATAGTAATGGGAAAGCCTAAGAAAGAATGGATACGGAAATCATTGCCCGGGATGGGGTGGGGTATTTGGTTCATTTTCCCAGAAGAAGGGGAAATAGTTGGATGAAAAGTCCTTCCCTCAGTGATCAGGGGATGATTAGTGGCTACAGGACAATCAAGTATAAAGTTGCAAGTGAAGTTTTTGTGGGATGTTTTGGGGGAAAGGAGGTTTGCTGCTCTTTAGAGCTGCTGCAGTGACCCTTCATTTCAAGGCATGGTATGTCATAAAAACCAGGTAGGTTTCTCACATGTGTGTATACATTTATATGAGAGCCTGTGTCTAAATTTCCTGAAATATTTTTAAGGCAAATGTTTGACTTTAGACTTTGCCTTTGTTCATGGGAATCAGAAGATCTATACAATAAATTTGACTGATTTGAAAAAATATTTACAAATGCCAATCCCCATGATGTTAATTTTTCTTAGACAGTACAGGAATCCTAAGTGTGGGATATATTTGGACGTTCGTGTTTCACTGTGTGGTTTCTTTGAGTAGCTTTTCAACATATACGACTTCTTCTTAGTACTTGATTTTGCATTTTTTCACCATATTAACATCCTATAACATGAGTTTGAGTCTAGGAAACGTTGAACTTGGCCTGTGGCTTTGATTCTTAAAAATTTGTTCTTCAGTTTTCCGTCACACAGTTCCTTTTCTGAAGTGGGCTGTTGTGAGAGGGACTTGCGGTTTGTTGGGGGAAGTTCACCCTGCTGGTGCTGGCTGCAGTCGTTTCTGTTCGGTTCATGGCGTGAGGTACTGAGGAATCTGAACCTCTCGGTGTGTTTGAAACGTGAGAGTCTGACATGGCAATACAAACATCAGTGAATTCCACAGGCAGCAAGGAATTTAGCGTGAGGGAGCAGCAATGGATAGCGCTGTAGTACGTCATTGCTCTTCCGTTAAACCTAACTCCTTGTGACTCATAATAAATCACCGATTAAACATAAAATGATCTTTCTCACATTGCAAGAAAAGCACAGAAAGTCCAATAAAAGTAACCAGAGGGAAATCTGCTCAGTAGTTGCTTAACTGAAGGGTATTTCAGTTGTTTGTGAAAGTTCCCATAAGAATTTAATTACAAACTCCTTGTCAGAATGACGGTTTAATACTTCAGATACCAGAAATATCATCCACAAGTTTGATCAATTAAAGCAAGGAAGAGTACTGAGGGAAATAATCGAGGGCAATTTAATAGAATGCTCTAAAGAAAGCAACTGAATTTCAATTTGGTCATAGTGTGACACATTCTTCCTTTTCCATCTCATAATTTTTATGATCATAGGAAGCATTCTGGATAAAAGGATATTACACACATGTAACCTTAATAACCAGTTATTTGAAAACCAAGTCTTGCAATTCAGAAGAAGAAATCAAGCAAATTTTGAGTGTAGAATTCAGCCTTTGCTTTATGCTTTAGTTAAGAAGGATTTGTTTTTACTTTGAGATCCTTTCATTACATACATTTGTGTTTGCACACATAATAATTGCTGTTATTGCACAACAAATGCGGAGAAGAACATGACAAATGAAGAGGGGAAAATACTGTGTGTGGATTCCATGCCCAAAGGAAACATTCCCCATTCTCCACCACCTGATTCCCCTCTCCCAATTCTGTTTTAATGATAGGCTTGACGTTTTGAAGATTCAACACCATCAGACAGTAACTTATCCTTAACATGAATCCTCAGTAACTTTTATAAAGGAGCTGTCCCAATAGAAAAACATTTAAGTCAAGTTCCTAATAATTTGATGATAGCAGTAAGTTAGATAGATGTCCCTTATTCATGTATCTCCTTAGCAGGCTCAAACCCCTTCGATAGGTGGGAAAATCTAATTCCATGTTTTTCTTTCTTACTTTGTCAGTTACCAAATGGGACATGAACTGCCAGTGATGTTTTATGTTGTGTTTATGAACTATTTTATAAATATAGAATTTTTACAGTAAAATAGGAATACAAAAGTCTAAGCCAGAGGAGAACGTTTGGCTGACTTTTTAAGGAATGTTTTTGATTGATTCAGTATAAGACAATGTAATCTATGGTTGGCTTTGGGGGCCTGGCCCCATCAGTTTTTGGGGGAGGGGGGAGAGGAAATTGTTGTTTTCCCTGGAAATGATGCAGCAGTGTCCAAATTCCATGCAGCTGGAGTTTGGGTTCGGTGCTTTGAAGTGGGATGAGACACTGCAGTAGATTGTTCCCCTCTCTGAGTTTCGTGAATCACTGCAAGCTGCGTGCGGTGCCATCTGCTAACAGTTTGAAGCCACCAAAACCCCGTGAACAGCATGGGCTGGGTTGCTTCACAGAAGTCTGACTAAGTGTGCCGAGAGCCTGACACAGACCCAGGATACCAAAAATGGTAAAAGCTGTGACCACCCCAGAGGCAGCCAGGTGTCTTTGGAACGGCTTTAATGCTCCGCAGGAATTGGACGCTCTCCTGTCTTGAGGAGAAGCTGGCAATGCTTGGATACAGGATGACGCTGGAATTGAAACTACTTGAAGAGTTTACGAACAACTGAAAACAAAGAGCTGAAAAGTGGAGCTCGGAATGAACAAAGAGTACTCAGACTGGAAAAACAAGAAAAGTGGCCTTTTCTATCACACAGACAACTGCCTGGCACTTCTGCAGGCGTGAAAGGGACTTAAAATCCATGAGAATGGGAAAGAATTTATATAGTGCTAGAGCTACTTGTTTTTCATGTTAGATGGAACTCTGCTGAAGTAATATTCTTGCAGTATTTGCATCAGGATAATTTCATTGTACATTCTGCCATAGTTCCTTCCAAAACAAATGAGTACACCCAGATATACAAGATACTCAAGAGATAAGCAAGTTAGATAGTCCAGCCCAAGAAAATGTCCTAAGACTTCCCTTCTCGGAAATCTGGGGCAGGAATTGGAAAGTTTGTAATGAAGGTGGAAGAAACACTTGAAAATATGCCTTGGTTGGATTGGAGGGCAGTAGAAATGAAGAAAACGGGTTCTTTGTGTGCTTGGCTTTCTCTGCAGAGCTAAACTCGGTGAGTTCTGTCTGCTGCGTGGTTTATTGCATACACAAACACAATGTGCAGGAAATAAAGTTGGTAGTTCTCAGCTGCTGTAAAGTGGTAATGACTGCACTCACAGCAGACACGGTGGGTACATTGTATACTCCGGGTTCTCTTCCAGATAACCTGGATCGACTGTGCTCCTATCTGGGTAAATATAATCCCCTGCTACATGGCAAAAGGCTGACTCTAAAGACAGTGATCTGCAGTGTGATGAAGCCAAAGTCCAGATCTGTGTTTGGATACAAAGGTTTGCTTTGTCCATAGAAAATCATTTTGAAGCCGTACATTCATGTACTATTTCCTCCCCCAAACCAAAAATACTTAGTAGAAAAATTAAACAGTATGTCAGGTGCATCAGTCACCTCCACTGGTGAGAAAAACTCATGTGGACTAGCATTTATTTAGACATGAGCCATGTTAATTCGTTATGTATTATGTGCTTCAATTAGTTTTGGACTGAAGTCTCACATGTGTGAGGAGGCTTTTAATGGTGATGATATCATGATCAGCAGAGGAGCTTAAGAGCTCCATGGGTGTTTTAGATGTTGTCAGGAGCTATTTGAAACTTTAGTGTATGAAGAATACTTTTTTCCCTAAGGTTTGACTCATTCCTAGTTCTGAAAGTCTGTGCATGTGTACAGTCCTACTAAAGTCAGATTTCTTGCATAAATAGCTCATGTAGACACGTAGGAAGGCTCATGCCTGTGTGTATAATTTACATTTTTTATTAGATCCTGTCTCTGAGTAACTACTCACTGTATTTCTAAATAGTTTTCAAATGTGAGATCCTGGTGTCTTAACTGCAGAGGGTGAGAAAAACCTTCAACATTTTCTTTTGCACTGTAAGTAAAACTAAGTTCGGAACAGCTCTGAGAGAGTGATGAATTAAAAGTGAGTTGTTTAATTTAGTCTGGGCTTCAGTTCATATTGTTCTTAGTTCACTATTTATGAGAGGTTTTATATTTTACTGTAAGCGCTCAGTATTTGAGGTCACCATTTTTCTGCTAAACCATCTATTGAACAAATAAAAAGTCTTCTACGTACTGTTCCCATTCCTCATATTTATCTAAACTTATCTTTATTCTTCATTTCTCTTGTCATTACTTTCCTGACCTTTTTTTCTTTTGGAGTATGGCCAAGCAAAATATATCAATTTTATGAGTTCCCAATAGAAACAGGTTGAAGAAAAACAGTTGAGCAATATTTGCAGGTGCAAAGACTACTTAAAAATTACAAAATATTGAACTAATCTGCTTTGCATGAAGGACTTATTAATTCATCCAATCCTAATGTATGCTTTTGTATTTTTGTTTCTTAGAGGGTAAAACATGCAGTAACGGGTTTTTAAACTTGAGGGCCCCAATTCTCGGGTGCCCTGTAGAACTGGGCATGTCAGAAGCCTGGGAGGATGAGTTTGCTGCAGAGAGGAGACTTTTCCTTTCTGCCTCAGCCAGGCAGAGGGAGCACCAGGTCTGGATATTCTCCTGCAGTGGAGCCACCTCTGGTTTACAAGTGCCTTCAGAATACCCTGACCTCAGGGAATATTTTGTCCTAAACTCTGAGAAAATAGAGCATTAGAAAGCAGATAGATAGCATTAGATCCTTTCTAGCTGTTTGCTGTTCATGTTTTCAGGCTGTGCGTGCACATTCTAAGCTGGCTACGCTATAACTGTGATTTATTATGGTTGATTGGAGTGAAAATGCAGAAACTGGAGCCAGCAGAAATTGCTGCAGAAAGCTCTTTGCTACTTACAGGTGGACAGTATTTCTGGGTTTTTAGTGTGCTCTCATTTTCTGCCGCCATCTATGTTAAACTGCCTCTCCTGTTATGCTACGCCCAATTACTTAGAAAAAGGAGAGGATGTTTGCTTTTGTCCTTGGAGAATTCCTTGAGGAGGTTATGGAGCAGGTAAGCACCATCACTGCTCTGTTCCTCTGCACATCTTTAAAAGGAAAGTGCTAATCCTGTTCTTGTTTGGAGAGGAAGTTGTGGGATTGTGCTTGTCAGGTGTGCTCCGGACCCTGCACACAACGTCACCCTTGGTGGTACCACACTGGGGGTGGGTTTTAGACCATTTGTGGGGGTTTCCATCTTCTTGATGTGTTTTGGACACCGAGTTCCCCCCCAGTGCTGTAGGAGTGAACGTTTTGCTGGAGTTTAGAGACACCTGATGAAAAGATACAGACGTAATTCTCAGGTTCATTAATGGAGTTGGATGCCACGAGTTTCTGTGAAAATCATTGCCCTCAGCCACATCGTGTATCTTCTCTGGTGACACACATTTCACATGCCGTGCTGCTTTTGGCCCTGCATCTCTGCACTGACAGCAGTGGGGAGAATGAGGGCACACAGCAGGACTGGATGTGGGGGAGGCAGGGACTACGCTCCACTGCTGCTCAGTCCCTGCTTGATGTTTGCATGCCCAGTCTCCACAAAACACTGCTGTAGCTTGTGGGATTTGCCCATTCCAGGCTAGAAGAGGCCAAGTGTTGTTTATAATTGCCTTCTAATTTACAGAGCATAATGTAGTTTGGCTTTAAGCATACAGAGAAAAAAATAGCTTTTTAATTGCAATTCAAGCAAATCATAATGAGCAAGTTGCTGGCAGTAGTCCTTCTGGTGTAGAGAAGTCTTAGATGCACTGATTTAGAGAGTACATTAAATTAATCACAAGCTCCTAGAAGTTAATATTAACTCAATTAGACTGAAATCGCCCTTATATTTTATTTTTGGAAATTCATTAAATAAGGATGTTTGTGCTCACGTTCAGTTGCATCAATTGTCTTATGATCCATTTTGTGTGCATCTTTTTCTTTCTACGAGTCCTTGACACCTACAAATTATTAAAGAGAGCAGTCATGGCTGTAGTTAAAACACTGTCTAAATCCTTAACAGGACTGAAAAATACCCCTTGTAGCAGCATCCCGTTTTTGCCTCAAGACCTGCAACTAATCACTTTCTGGTTTTCTTTGGGGTTTTAATGTAATTTTCTATTTTTTTTATCTTTATTTTGTTGATTATTTATCACCTTCATGAGCAGGCATTGCATTTTATGTTCTTAAACCGTTATGTCAGTGTATTTACATAGATAAAAAAATCTGGCGTATAATTGTCAATATCAGTATCTTTGCGAGGAGTTTGATGAAATAATTCTTTTCCTCATCAACCTTTAATTTGCATTTAAGATACTGCATAAACATTAATATGATTTTGATATGTTATCATTTATGGAAAGTTCTCCTCCCACCAAAAAAAGAAAAGGAAAGAAGTCTCATGGCAAGATAAGATATCCACTGTCACAGAAAAGCATTATTGCTTGTCAGTCACTGCATTGTTCCTCAACATCCATTCCGGGTTTGAACACCTGTATGTCCAACAAACACCAAGACCTTTCATTATTCCACAGCTGTTTCAAACAGAATAATGTGTTTTAGTGACATTTCAAGTGCAATAATCCTGTTTGCATTGGTATGCACAGCTCACATGGTGTTTCATTTGTTTTCTGTCCAAAATAACATTCCTTTTGTAAAGCTGAGCCCTGGATATGGAGAAATACAAAGGTTTCAAGTGCCATTCACAGACTTCAAGCTAAACTCTGCCCTAGAGCTCTTGAGTAATTGGAAATGGAGCTTAGCTGTGAGTGCTTGAGTTATGGATGTTGTTGCTGAATCCTTAGTGGGTTTAGCTCAATCCTTAGTGCATCTGCCAAAAAACTGTTATGACAACTTGCAGTTTTTATTTCATTTCGGCAGGAGAAGAATTACCTGAGCTATGAACCCGTGAAACACTTTGATTTGAAAATACCAGTGAACCCTTTTCTGAAAAGAATTCTATTTCGTGAAGTTTA
This sequence comes from Mystacornis crossleyi, assembly GCA_013400655.1. Lineage (NCBI taxonomy): Eukaryota > Metazoa > Chordata > Aves > Passeriformes > Timaliidae > Mystacornis > Mystacornis crossleyi. Next base: position 14,744 of record VYZQ01048921.1, on the reverse strand, counting down.
ATTTGAATAGGAATTCAAATTAAAGAATTTTAGAAAAGATTCAAAAAGGAATAAAAGATTCATAGAAAAGATTCAAAAGGAATCTTTTCTAGCTGATAGTGCAGTGGAACCTCTGGAGGACTCCAGATAAGGCCGAATAGTTATGGCACAAAAGGTGTGGTAAAAAGCAAAAGGAGTTAACAATAGAGTGCAAGAATCTTGGACGGCACCAGTGAGTTTATCCCCTCTGCACGCAGTGATGTGAAATCAGCCTGCAGCAGCACCAGTTCCCATGTGTTTATGTAATTGTGGGAATAAAATCTAATGAAGCTTCTGAAAGCAAAATTTTACCTTTTGTTATTAATTTTTGTTTTGTCCCATTGGCATTATGGGTCAACAAATTCAGACAGAACAAGAGCAGAAGCAGTTCTGGTGTGAATATTAGCATTGCACATTACTACTGAATATGTGAAATATAGGAGTGGGAATATTCCTATTGTATAAGTAGGTGTGAGTGATTTTTTTTAAACCAGTTTTGTCTGTTACATGTGCTTGCATGTCAACGTGAGTTTGTGTAAATCAAACCTCAGGTGCATAAAAACAATGACAAAGCTGCAAAGGGATGTTCCCTCCTCTGTTTCTAATCTTACTTTTGATCTTAAAAAAAAATCCTGAAAGTTAAAGTTCAAATATTTTATTTATTGTGTCAGAAAGAAGAAAGAAACAAAAGAGCAAGTGAACTGCAGCCTCTTTCTTTCATCCCAAACTTTGTCTAAAAACCTGAAGGTGCTTCTCACAATATTGCCAAGTTACCCTACTTCAAAGGGGTGCCCAGGATTTATAGTATTGCTTCCCCGGAAACCCAGGCTGTGTCTCTATTTTTTAAATGCAGCCTTCATTCAGTTACTGAGGATCTTCTCTATTTATACAGTACATGCTAGATAAAGAATCTGTATGGTTATTTTAGATATACCTCCCATTGTGTTACAACTTGATTACTTTTGGTAAGTACTGCTAGAGCAGAACCTCAAAGCAGTCAGTGTCTTACTCTTCTTCTAATGAGTTGTTGTTAAAAACTGCATTTAATCTAAATATCCATGCTCAGCCCACTGTTCCAGAGTTGTCCATAACAGGACATGTTTTTCCAGCTCTTTATTTTAAAAGGGAATGTTTTCTGTTAAATCCCTTGCATGTGGCTCACAGCACCGTGACCTGAAGCAAATGTTTGTCTCCTGTTTCACAAGAGGGGCTGGCTCATGGGAGAAAGCAAACCCCAGCGAAGAGAGATGTACATATCCTGCAGGAGTAGCTGTAACCTGTTTTTCTCTTTGTCCTACTGTCAGAAGGACGTAAACCTGTACAAATAGGGCCTGCACAGATTCTGACATAGATATATTCAATACTTAAAATGTGGGGGTTGGAACTTTTGTCCCCTGGTCCAAAACTTACTCTACTGAATTTCACAGAACTGAGTAAATAGGCTGAATTCAACAACTCCTGGAAAATCGGGTAGAGCATCTTTTTGTGCACAAGGGCAGGAAACATCTTCAGGAATTGCTGCCTTTGCCTTTCTGCAGTTTTGCACCCAGGGCGTCTCTGGGAAATGCAGATCTTGCTGTTGGCAGAAACGGTGTTGCGACTGCACACCGAGGGGAGAACAAATCCCGGCATAAATAATCCCGGCTCTGGCCCTGCGGGGGCTGGAGCTGAGCGGGGTTTTGTCCTCGGCTGCAGTTTCAGGCCTTCCCTTGGTGCCCCAGGCGGTCGGTGTTGGGAACAGAGCCCTGCAGGCTGGGTTTGGCGGCCGGGCCTTTGCGCGGCCCCGCTGCCGGCGGGGAGGAGAGCAGCTCCCCGGCTTTCTCGGCCACTCCGAGCAGCTCTGCAGCTCTGCCTGTGCTTTCCGACACAGCCCCAGCGTGCTGGCAGCGCGCTGTCTGCATCCAGCCCCAGACTTCTCTCGGGAAATGGCCCAGCTAATTTTAGAAGCAAAAACAGTCAGAAGAGGCCCATTTCCAATGCAGCCAGAGCACCTCCCCTCTAATCAGCGCTGAAATCTGATTGATGCTAAAGCTTTTCCTTAGCAGAATGTTTATTGCTCTTGAAGGGGGTGGGGAGAAAAACAACACAGATCTTTTACGAGGCAGACATAAGTGAACAGAAGCTCTTTAAATATGAACTTGTGGGAACTGGGAGACTGATGCAATACATCACGGGGACAGAAAGGCCAGACGACAACTTTCCGAGTACATGGCATATTATCAGATAGGGAGAAAAGAAACTTTGGTACTTTTTGCCTGACATGACCTGAGGAAAATTACTGGCTGTTGTGCGGCTCTTGCACGGTTGTCTCAGGCATATCGTGTTCTGTAGTGATTAAAATACAACTTCTGGTGACAGCGGGAACCCGAATGCCCTTCTGAATTGTGTGCAAAGTGCGACAGTTGTTCCTTCAGCCCAGGTCATGTTTCAGAATTTGCTTCAGCAACTGCTTTTTACTGCATTTGATTCCTATATCGTTGTTCGGAATGAAAACACAGGAAGCGCAAAGCCTTGTGGCAATATTCTGTTTATAAGGGGAAGGGTCACCTCTTGTCAGGGTCTGTGGGTGTTGGATGGATTCACACTATGCCAGGAAAGTGGGGAAGACAAAATCAAGAGCAGCACATTTTTAAATCTTTCATCTAAACTCTGCAGCACAAACTGAATTTTTTTTCAGCGAACAGCTGCAGGTGAATACATTTTGCTCCAGGAGTAGAATTAGTGCTATTTTCATTATTTTCCTATCAGGACTACCAGTGAAGGCTCTTTCTTCCTTGCTGACTACAGGAGCCTGGGGCATGAAGAAATTCTTAAAGAGAGGGAGTCGTTCATCCATTTTCTGGAGTCTGCTCCTCAATAGACCTTTACCATACTCTTTTTCACACTGGGTGGGGTGTTTTTGCACTGAGTATTTAATCTTATTTGAGTCTTACATAACTATTACTAGACTTGAAAATATTATTGAGCTGCAGGCATGAGAAAAAGACGTTACCCTAAATAGAGTAGGCCTGAAACTGATGGATCTGTGCCTGGCTTTAAACACTCACATTTTGGGCTGCGTATTATAGCCTGAGTTAAAAGGTGTTGCGTTATTTGGAACTGTAAGTACATTTCTGCTCTGATTGCTATGTGTGAAAGAACCAATTCCCTCTTATTTTTGGTAGGATGATAGTTCCTGGTCTTCCCTGTAGCCTCAGAAAAAGAGCAATTTTTCTCCGTACGAAATATCTGCCATAAACCCAGTGCCATTCTAGAACATTTTGTTACAGCTGATTGTGCCTCAGATGTCATCTTTGGGAAGACTTTTTTTGTCTCTTTAGCCCTTGCCAAAATGAATGCTGATGAGTGATTTCTTGAGCGACTTAAGTGCTCGGAGCACAGCTGATAAGAGCAGCAGCAGTCGTGTAATGTACAACTTGTTACAACTCTCTGCTCCAGTGGGCTTTACCAAGCTCTTGCCACAAATCTTAGTGGGAACAGATGAGCCTGTGCTGAAGGCTTTTGAAAAATCCGACCAGGAACATTTTTTGGGAACTGTAGGACCTTTTTGAGGATGTATGTAAAGATCCAACATGAGGCATGGAAGTGAGAGCCCTAAGGCAAGGAAACTGCTCCATTGTTTGTGCTCTTAAAATTACTTTAGGGCTCAAACCACTTCTGAGCCAAAAACAATCAGATATTAGACCTCTGCGAACTTGTGGATGTCAGAACTATTTTGAGATATTGGAATACTTCATCGTAACCAGATATGTGGCCAAGATACGATGTGTGGCCCCAGTTCAAAGAAATTGTAAATACTGCCATTTATCCAAATTATTGTTCCCTTGCTATGTCTAAATTTCAAAGAAAAACAGTTTCTTAATAGTTTGTATGCTGCTATAAATAATATTTCTCTTTATTGCATACTGAGAAAAGAATAGCATTCCATGAGTCATACTTATTGTGGGGTCTGTGGACAAAGCTCTCAAGGCTTTATGAGCTTCCACAATGTGCAAAAGCCTTAAGGTTCAACAGTCTTGCTTCTTCCAGCAATAAATTAAAGGCAGATTCTTAAAATAGTTTGACATGAGTAGCTGAACCTGCTTCAAGAAACACCTTGTGTTGCTCTCAGATTCAAGCAGAGGAAAGCAAAACCTCCTCCTTATGGGTCAGATGAAGGGAAATCTTTGTCCAGAAATTTCCTGAGTTTGCTTGGTGTTATTATTCAATGAGGTGGAGATAATGTGTTCGCTGAATGCTGCAATGCATAACAGGGTTTTTTAATTATTTACTTGAAATGAAACTTGCTTAAGAGAAGTGACACTCAGCCATCACTTATTGCAAGTGACACAAATCCCGTTCTTTACAGCTCTAATCATGTTGAAGTCCATGGCAGCAGAGAGAAAAATTTGACCGTCCTTATTATAATTTACAACTCTGAGCGAAATTGCCAGCTAAGCTGTCTCAATACCACCTTGATCATTTTGATGTCTCCTTGTATGAGAATTGCTGTATGTGGAAATTCCAGTGGGACTGTATCTTTTGTAAAATGACAAAACCAAAACCTGAAAAGACAGTGGTTTTGAGGTGTGCAGTTCCTTGCCTACAGAATTATCTCCTGCAAATAAGTACCTTGGAGTGGCCCGAGACAGCAGAGCTGCAGTTTTTTGTTGTCCTGTGTAAGTATCAAAAGATGTGAAGTTCAGTGGATGCATCTCGATGTTTTACCAGGCCTGGCTTAGCTGGAAGGCTCGTGGCAGTATTGTTCATTTTGTCTGAACAACAGCTGAAATAATAAGCCAGCCCCTGTGACTGAGCACAGCGTTATCTCCAGTACCCATCTGACAGGAGAGAGAAGCAATCAGAGGCACAGTAAGGACGGGATCGCCAGGAAGTGACTGAATAAGGTTCTTTGAAGAAATTTCCTGTGTCTTCAGATACTTCATCCAGAAATCTCTCTCCATTTTGCAATGGCTCTGAGGGAAGCATACGCTGCAAGACACTGAATAATCTTCTGACTGACCAAATCTATTCCATAACATTGTCAAAGAGCCCAGTAAATCCATATGGGAATCATTTCCATTTGTGTGCAAAAGCAAATATAACTGACCTTTTAATAGACTTCTGCAGACAGGCACGTCTGTGAACTTCGCATCCGCAGAGATTGCATTCAGATTGCCTCAAAAGCTATGCCCAAATTTAGAAGATGAAATAAGATTCTGAAGTTTAGCATTTATACACCCTTTTGAGAATGAGATTCTCTTGAAAAGCCTTGGTTTGCTGATTTATCCCCACCTTTGCAGCAGAAGTTTCTTCTCCTCACTATACTTCCAGTTCCTGCTTTGCCAACATGTAATAATCTCTCGTTCCTTTCCATTTGGAGATTAGAGAGAATGATGCTATATTGCTGTAGAATATATCTTGAATTTGTCTTTCATCAGATTTTTAGAGGTGAAAGTACTATAAAACTAGTAACTGGTCCTGTGTGATGCACTCAGTAAGGAAATGCAAGATTTAAGATGTCTAGGTGAGAACCTTGAGATGAGGGATTGTGCTACCAGTCTTTCAGGAACTATTTAAACACAGCAAACACTTGAAAATGGATTGCTGCGAAGTTCCATGCCTGCAAGGGGAGCAGCTCTTGCACCCTTTCCCCTCTCTGCTTTTGCAAAATTTGCAATAGTTTTTGCAGGACTTCATGAAGACTCTTCCTGCTTTGTTCTTTTTACTAAGTATGATTTTGCTCTACATACTTGACAAATGTCAGATGAACTATAGGGAAATATTTGAGCACATGGGAAATCTGCTCTTAGGGCTGGTGGGGTTTTGTTTAGCTGCACAGTTAGGTCCATGAAAGAGCAAGATACTCAAGCAGAGACCTCTTCAATATACAGCTTGTTTACAAACAGTGAGTGGCTGCTTCCTTGGTATCTCACCTAACACACAACCGTCCGTATTTATAGGGGGTTTCAGTCTCTCGTGGGGTACAAACAGCATTTCCATGCAAGGGATCAGGATTTTCCACCATCAAGAAATCTAAATCATCATTGTGGGGTAGGACATACCGGCAGCAACTAAAACCAGTGCTAGAACAGTAAACAAAGGTTGATTTTGCCCATTTTTCACAGACATGCATCCAAACCAAACCATTTCAGGTTCGGGATGAATGTGCTGGTTGGAACAGCTGAACACAGACACAGAGACACTACTTAAGGACAAGATGAAGTAATGATTAAGTCACTTTTCTGTGTCTGTGCTTCTCTAAGAGACACACTTGTCTCTGTAAAAATTCAGATTAACCTCAGAAGAAGACAAATGTAAATATTAGCATGCCTTGAGTAACCAACCCAATCCCTGGGATGCATAAAAGGAAAATAAGGATTTTTTTTTTAATTTAGCTATTAAATTCTTGTGAATATTATTCGAATACAAAATACACACAGTGGTGGGATATATTGGAATCTTGAATTGTCAAATTTAAATCTAGGAAACGATAAATGGTTAACAATTTGTCCACATAATCTCCTAAATAAGTCTGAAGGGTTAGTGATGATCTCTTTGGTAAACTTTTCCTCCACGTTGGGGGATATTTATCAATTAACTAATTTATTAGAGATTATTGCTCAGAGGCTATTTTAAGGGCTGCTAAGACCATCTGCTATGCTGACTTTGAAGAGCTTTAGCACTTTGGAAGTTATGACTTCAGAAGTGAATGCTGTGGTTCTCTTTAAGATTAATAACTGAAACCTGTATATATTTCTGGGGGCCAAAGCAGGGACTGTTTGCTTTTCACTGAAACTAGCATAAATGTCATGGGTTTGTACAAAATGCAGGGTTTTATTTCTTTTGGTCACATAATGTACCGGCTCTGGATAAAAAAGTGGAAAAAAATCCACCTGTATAGTTTTCAGATTTCATATTATCTCCATGAAACCAGTGTGAAAGTTAACCCTGCAGCAGAGTAGAAGGGAGTGTATTATAAAATCTTTTCTCAGACAGGACATTGTTTCTGACTGAAATTTGTATGATGAGGTGGAATGGACCTTTCAGTTGGTTGAGACATTTTTGTTTCTTTCCTGGAGGAGAACAGAGGGAGGAGGAGATGCAAGGGAGGACTAAGACAAAGATTTGTCAGTATATTTAAAGAGCTCAGTCATAGAAATCAAGTGCATCTTGTCCTGGTCTTTCAGCTGGAAGATGAGAATAAAATATGGAATCACTGGGGTCAGAACAGAGCAAGGGCAAGGGAAGCCAAACTCATTGTCAGCAAGTACGTTTCCAAATACAAAATAGTTTAATTGTCTTTCCTTGTTAGGCCTGTTTTCTAGATTTAAAAATAGCTGAGATTACTCTTTAATCAACACTTACAAATTATGATCTGGCAGTGACCTGTGCTGAGCATCCTGCACGTCTGTGCTGTTTGGGTGGTCACAGATTTATGAGTTTTCCTGAATGCCTCCTGGACATCTGGGAGGAAGGCCACTGTTCTTTCTGGCACATAAGTGAATGCCAGTTGTGGTAGTGACAAAACCGAAACTTGGATCGTGCCCTTTACCTTCTCTCTCTGCTCATGTCTAAAATACAGGGAAATACCACAGTATATTGACCTCGTTTTATTAAAATATTTCAAACTGGTGTTTAGCAAACTCTGAGATTTAGACCAAGCTGGTCTAGAAGTTGCTGTCCTCCACTGCTTTTTGGGGGAAAATGCCCAGTGATTCACAAGCTTTTTTTAATAGTTGCTAGTTGGTCCAAAAGAATTCTGCCTACCTTTTTAGACTGCTGTATTTACACATGTAATAATGTTTTAGTGCTCCTCCTACTTATACTCTCATTAAGCTTTTTTATGTAATTAAATGAATTGTTTCTCTAGCTGTTTAAAAGTAAATAATTTCTTGCTTACAGTCATTAGCATATTTATGTAATTGGACCTAATCTTAATTGAATGTATATCTGTATCATTCTATTAATGTCAGTGAAAAAAGCTCATTAGAACTTGTAAGTGAACTGAAACTCTGCTGATTAAAAGCAGCTGGTGACCCATGAACAATAGAAATGCCATTATACTTGTTTATAATGTCCTCTGAAAGAGAATAAGAAATTAAATGAGAAAATGTCTGGAGGGAGGAAAATATTGCATTATCTCTGCATATTGTATTGTCATCTTCAAAAATGACTCTGAAGGAAGAATGACTCATTTTGGAAAACAGAGAATGTAATGAAATATCCATGAAAGGTCTGAAAACTGGACGGTTGCAGTGACTACTATAAACACGTGTCCATAAGCTAAATAAGGGATTGCAGTGAAATGTCCAGGTGCTGAATCGGGCAAGTAATTAAATGGGTTGGGAGATGGGGTTGTAGGAATTTGAACTACTGGAATACTTAGGAATTCTTAAGTCAAAACAAGTATTACAGTGTGATCCTTGTTTTGACTACCATTGCCCCTCCTGCCTCTCTTCTTTCTCATGTCATCTTGTTTGTGACTTTGCCTTGTGCATTGCAGAGTAATAGAAATGTCTGCACCTATTGTACCTTGATGCTTGATTAAAGCAAATGAAACCAGAGGAGGAGTAATTTGGGCAGTCAGAAGAATGCTTTTATAATCTGGTAAAATATTCTCAGGAAGAGAAAAGGTAATCCCTGTGAAATGACTCTGTTTCTAAAAAAAGGAACAGCTTCTTAGACTCGGCTGGTTCTTCTCAAAGACCAGCTGGTCGTGGAGCTCATCCATCAATTCCATCAACATCATGGCAAGAGGAGTCGTGGAAAGAAATGCTCAATTTCAAGTTTTCTGATCTTGTCCTGTGGCTTTGTGCCAGTAACCCTGCTATTAGGTAAGGTTTTTCTTCAGCCCTGGTCTTTCTAACTCTGACATGCAGTGAGAGGGACACCTGTAAACACTGATGAGAAAAACAGCAGTGTCCCACTCACATTGAGTATTAGTTACTGCACAAAATTCTTTATGGGACTGCAAAGTTTTCTTTTCTCTCCCTCAGCTTGAAAAGTTCTGATATTTCTTGGTCTCTATTGTTCCATACTATTTATAACCTGTAGCTACCCAGATCAGCTCACTGTGGCTCCCTTGCTACTTTAGAAGAATGTTATTGTCGCCTTTCTGTCTAAAATTACTCTAGTGTGCTTTATCTTCTCAGTTTCCTCTTATTATTCTCCCTCAGATCATTGTTCTTGATGCTATTTCTAAAAGTAATGTATTGATTTCCTGTCTCTCTCCTTGTGTTTTGATTACTAAAATGATAAATGTTTTAAGATCGTCTGTCATTTATTACCTATACTGTATCTCTCTTACAAGAAAATTGCTACCCCAAATTTAAGAGCTGAATCACACGTGTATGGACTCCAGAACAGCCATCAAACACCTCTGTGTTCTTTGTTTCATTACTTCATTTCCAAGGTGCTAGTAACAAAGGACTATTTGTCTTCCAGGAACAGCGAGATGATGGTTTGTATTTACCTCTCTGAAACCAGCATCCACTCAGTGTCTGTCAGAGTAACAGCTTCCAAAAAGAAGCTGCTGTAACAAAAATATTCATCTTATTTAATTTGCTTTAGCCTGTACACCAGATATGTCCCAAGCCTGAAAGTTTCTGGTCCATAACTATGCTATCCTTTACCATTCGAGTTTCAGAGTCAAACGATTCAAAGTCAAAAGTTGACTGCAGCTCATGAGTTCATGGGGTTTAAAGTCTTTAAGCTTATGAAACCAGTGTTGCTTTCGTACACAGAACCCTAAGCCAGCCTAGGTTTCTTCAGTCTGGTAAACTGTTACATGTTTTGATTCAAAAGGAAATAATTTGCACTTTTGCTTGCTTAGAGCCAACTTTGAGTTGGTGAGAGCTCACACAGCTCTGCTGCTGGGGGAGCCTCGTGCCTCAAGGGCAATGCCCTCACTGAGATGTATAAACCTTATCTTTGACTCCAGCTGATTATCTCATTTCTCTGATTCTGCTGATGTGCTGCATTTAAATTCCCCGGAAAAGGCAGCCAAGGCTTACCCTGCAGAATTGTCTGGTCCTTGGGGGCACTGGAGGGAAAAGGGGCACGTGAGCAACTGAAGGCCCATATGAATCTGGGGAGGTGGAGAGAAACGGAGCTATGAAAAAGAAAACTGAGTGAAGGGCATGGACCACAGAGTGAGGAGAGGGGGACACTGCTCCCTGTGAGCTTGGTATCCCACAGGCTCCTGCTGGAGGCAGAGGCTGGCACACCCACACCCCGTGTCTGAAGGGCAGTGTGGGCAGGGCTGAGCTTCAGTGCAGCTAAAGCCCCGCTTAAGGATGTCATCTAAAGAGTCAAAACAAAAGCTAACCCAGCCCACGTGTTAGAACATGGCTGGATACCATTGACTTGAGTGGAATTTCACTCCAGCAGAGGCTTACTCCAGTTATGGTCCTATATTCGGAAAGATAAACACGAATGTATGCTTACATCCTGAATGCAAGTTATTCAAGGGAGATAAGGCAAGAGAAAGTAAATATAAGTAATTCTATAGCACAGGATGCCAGCTGACCTCGTGTTTGGTCAGCTCACTTCCCAATGTTTGCTCTATTGAAAGGAGAACTTGAGTATTTCTTTGTAATGTTTGTGAATGGATTGGCGTATTCATCTTTACGCGTCTCTGTCTCAGCACTGCAAACAAGATAAGGAGTGATTAACGCACCCTGCTGACTCCGTGGGCAGGCTGAGCAACACCCAGCCAGAAGCAGGGCCAGAGCAAGATGCTTGATGTGCACAGTGTGTAGAGGATCTGTGGGGAGCTGAGGATGTTGACCCAGCCATAAAGAGAACAGGTGTGTGTGTGTGTGACTCCATAGAAAACCCAACATCCTGTTTATCAAAGGAAGTCCCTTGGCTTTTCATGGAACCAGTCGTCCTTGCATTTGCATCTTTGGACAAGAGAAATAAGGAGCAAATGTAAAAATAGCTGCAGTATCAGACTTTCTTCCTGAAAGCTGCTTTGCACGGGGGGTGGTTGAAAGGCTGGGCTCAGACAGGGAGATGTAATCGTGCGGTCAGGGCCCGGGTGGGAGCTCTGCTTTATCTTTGAACAATGGAATAATTTCCATCTGCTTGGTTGGAGCAGAAACCTTCTCTATTTCTGACAATACTTGGCATAGTGTTGACACTAAAACTACAATTTTCCATTGTTTTCTTGACCCTCGGATAACTTGGTTTATTGGCAAAAATTTACTACCTGCATGCTTTGTATTTAATGAAACTGGCATTCTGCCACACACTGGCTTTTCTGCTGCATTTTCGTTAGGAGAAGGAAGCTGCAAGACAATGGCTGTGTGTAGACAGCTCCATTCATTTCTAGTAAAGCCTTGCTGAGCGGCACCGAAGGCTGATGTGCTGGCCACTGGAGATGGAGACTGTAGAGTTTTCTCTTCGTATCAGTGGTTTCCAGATCCATAATACAGATGGAAACCTTTGTCACTTTTAGGCCATTGAAAGTCATCTCAGGATCCCAAGAGTCAAAGAGCATTTTTTTCCACCTTGTGTACCATGGCAAACAATAAATATTCCAAAAGGCCGTGCTGGGGCTGTAGCAACAGCAACGCAGAGGCTGTGATGCACACGTAGAGCTTTGCAAGTGGTTTTATTCACAGGGCTCAGGGTGGAATAAAGCCACGTTACCTCTTGCTCAAGAGGCCTTGGAGTGGAGATTTCTCCAAGAAGAAGGAACATGGTTGGGCAGTGGCTTTGCAGAAAGAAAGTTTGCAGGCTGAAGTTAGTTCAGCCATAGAGCACTTACCAAAAAAATTTCCTTTAAGGGAAAAGGAAAACCCAAAACCAAAATGTCATAATTATGTTACTTTTAAGCATATGCTACTATTCCCTATGAAGACCCTGGTAGCTTTTTTGCCAAATAATGGCAATAGTAAAGTATCTTTAGAAACAAATTACACACTTTTATATATGCTGTGAAGCTACTTGAGCAAAGTGCAACCCCTGACATCTTTGAAATGCCTTCTTCTAGAAATACAAGCCAATGCCTTTTTATAGCAGCCTACTGACAAGGGTAATTGATGTATTCTACAGTATAGAAAATCCTGGAGGCAGTGGTATTTTTAGCTGTGTAACCTTTAAGCATATTCAACTATATGCTAGTAAATTGGATTTTAACAGGTGAATGACTTAATATAGCAAGGCAGATGAATTACAGATGTGGACAATGTCTGTCCAGATCTCTGTTTTTTCCTGGCTCTGAATTATTCATCTGGGATGGCCAGAAGCCAGCTATGGGGATTATTGATAAAAGTGAGTTAAGAATAGATTAGAACATTTCTCTTGTGCAGTATAATATTTCTCTGTTGACTATGTTATTTTCCATCTTCCATTAAGCACTGCAAGCCAGACTTTTTTAACCCAATTTTAAACTATTCATGTTCTATATACGTAATACTACTATAAATGCTTGAGTTCCTTGTTTGTAGGGTAAGGGGTGTTCTTTTGAAAGACATAATGTTGTAAACAAGAAGACAAATATCTCAGCATTTTGCTTGGGCATGGATTTTCCGAAGAAGTAGAACTTTTCTTCTGAAGTCTTGCCAGCCGTCAGAGCTGGGTGGCTGAAATGTGCAATACCCTTTCATTTTAGCTGGTGGTGCCAGTGCCATTCTCCTGTGACTGTCAAAATGTTGGCCCAGATGTGTTTTGTTTTTTTTTTTGTTCTCTGACACTTTTTTCACTATTGCTCTTTATTTTTAATAAATCGAGATTACTGAGAAGATTAAAGTCTTTGGCCTGTACCAAAAGACGAAGAGATGGAGGTACATATGGGGAATTAATTTGAAACATGATAGTGGAAAAAGCATCATTCCTTCTAAAACACAAAAATAAATGAGGTTCACTCTGCAGCTGTGCAACGTAGCTCTAATAACTATGAAAAGTAAGTGAGGACTGTACAGTGGTGTAATAAATGTGAAGTGACTCTGTCCCTATGAAGACCATAAGGGTGTTTTCCTTCATTAACATAGTGCTGTGTTGCGTTTGAAATTCACTTGAGGCTAAAAAATAAAAAAAAAAAAGAAAGAAAAAAAAGAAAAAAAGGTTTCACTAATGAGGAAGCAAAAAGATATAGAAAGAAAGTTGAGAATCCTGAGGTTTCTTTTGGAATTGAAGTATTTTAGTCTTTGGTCACCTTTCTCAGATATGTTGTGGTAAATAGCTGTAAGGAAGGAGTGGTAAAAATAGTAACTGAATAATTGTGGTGTTCTGGGACGTGGAGAAAGGACAGCAGGCAATCACCAGGTGAGCACTAGAAATTAAAGATTCAGCTCTAAACTCTGAGCTTGCCTTTTTGTGTCATCAGTGTAAATTTCTTCAGTCTTCTTCCCCAGTGTGCTGTGAGGATCATTTTCTCATATACATTGTCAGAATTATTTTATTAATTTCCATGAATGCTTTTCTCAGTCCCAAGATGAAAGTTTCCTATTGTGTTCTACATTTCCATGTGACTTTTAATTGTAACACAAACTACAATTCATTAACTTTGCTGGTAATTTTAGGGGAAGTATTGTCCTACACTTCTTTCCTAGCATCCTTCTGGCTCCTGATCGCACTCCAGCTCTAGATTTCTGAGCTATTGCATATGTTGGGTAACTTGGTCATGTAAGAGTTTTCTTTAGATGAGTGGAAGCTGAGGTACAGGTTGCATTTATGAAGGTACTGTTTTTAAAATGTCCAGCCACCTTTTTTTATTGCTCCTGGCTTTGCATTTGTGTGTAACTGGGGCAACTGGAAATACTGAGCAGTGGTGGTGCCTCTTACTGAAATGTTATTGCCATTGCAGTCATTATTTAAACAATAATGACTTGGAGAAAAGGAGGTTTGTTAAGAACAGCAAATGGGATCTCGGTGGAAAATGGAAGCTGAATGACAAAATGAGCAAATGTGCATAACGTTTGTAGAGGTCGTGCCATAAATTATCAGAGTTAACAAAATGTAATCACAGAAACAGAAGAAAGTTGGAAGTAGAAGATAGCTCCAGTGTGGTTTAAAGCTGATACTGTCCCTCAGATGATTTTCTCTTTCCATTTGCTAACTGATGATACAGAACCGTATCATTGGTCATTTGAGGTTTTTAAGATTACTGTTGTTATTCCACTAAGTCTTGCTATTTCTTATGTTCCCTTGTTATTTTTCATGTTCTTGCCAGGGTATATCTTGATGGCCAGGATGAAATTTTTAGATGTTCACCATCAGGTGAACCATTAGGTGTTTCAGGTGTTGTTTACCATCTGGCCATTGCAACAGCTTGTTTTGCTGCCTTTCCTTCATCCCTGCCCTATCTCTTCCTTCCTCTGCCCTTTCCTCTGCTTGCTCTCGACTGGGCAGTCCTGCCCCATCCTTGAACAAGTTCTGAGCCATAACTGAGCTAATTTATCTTTCTAATAAAATATAAAATACAGTAAAACCTTTTTTCGGGGTCATTTTCTGGTCCTTCAATGAGTTAAAACAGAAGGGCCTGACAAGTGTTGGAGCCCAGCTGGGCAAGCTGGCTGAGAGCAGGGGGAGGGCTGGAAAATGATGGTCTGTGCAGAGGGATTCATCTGTTCTGTCACGAGAGCCAAGCCCTCCTGGCATCGTGGCTGTTTGCATTTGTTCTGCTGAGGAATATGTCAGTGCAGGTGGCTCGGGGGGAACAGGACCCCCAGGATGCCATGAATTCCTGACCCTTTGGATATAAAAGGACCTGGCGACCTGTGGCACAGCCAGGTGAG
>VYZQ01048896.1:32823-44891 GCA_013400655.1 Mystacornis crossleyi | reverse complement strand
AAGATATTGCTATAGGATCTACAAAATATTGCCTCATGCCTTGCCTTTGGAGCCTATAGCTCTATATTTTTCAAATGACGTTAAAAAGCAAAATGATTACAGAAGGAGGCGTTTAAAAATCTACTGAAGGCCTAGAGAAAATGCTGAGAATCATTGACCTCATGTACACTTCTATGTATTGGTCATAATAAAATCAAACCACTTGGTCATAATACCCCAAATACCTTTTGGGAAACCCAGGATTTACCATAAAAAGAAGAATGAAAGACTGAGGATTTAAACAGCATATCAGACAATGCTACTATTAAGGAAAAAACCCCAAACAGAAAAAACCTCTTGGCAGTGAGAGCCATGAGAACTGAGGGATTCTTCATTTCTTGATGTCCGCAAAATAAAACTGCATTCCATCCTCAAAATGATGCTTTGCCAAAGAAAAAAAAAAAAGCTTTCATCAGGCTCAAGTGATTGGTCTCAATGGAAGAGTAACTGGATGACATTCAGTTGAATGTGATACTCAGGAGAGTAAACCAGGTCATTTGAAGGCACTTCTGCCCATAACTCTTTGAATATTCATAAAAATCAGGATCTTAAAAATGCAGTCAAACTCTGCTTTTGCTTTGCCTTTGAGCTATGCACACATATTTCTTGTGCATTAATTTTGAAAGTCTGAGCTCAAATGAATGACCAAGTTTCCTCTGGTTTCCCAATACCATCCAAAACCTGTGGAGTCAGATCTGAACCAGCTCATTTTAATTTAAAATATATTTTTATTCCAGTCAGTTTCAACAAGCTGTATGTAAGTTTGCAAATAAACTTGATCCTGTCAAATTTTAGTATGTGCAATTTTCAAAGTGCTGCTTTTAATTGTATCTGCTGTCATCATGTCTTAGGGCTGGGAGCTGGACTTCTGGATACTATAATAATGCACACTATTATAAAAATAAAGAGCAAAATAGGAAGTTTTGGGTCACAGCTGCAGGGCTGTTGCCAAATCACTAACCTCCTCCTCCCCCCAAACAGCAATAAAAATCATCTCCAGAGATTCCAGCACTGAAGGCAACAAAGTACAGTAGTTACATTTTGAGATGGAATCCAGAAACTGCCAAAATGAAGATATGCAGTCTCCACTTGGGAAGAGGCGCTGAAAGCCCAAGTACATAGCCTGACAAGTGAATCATGTCAACAAAAAGAAAGCAGCGAAAATCAACTTGTAAAAAGCATCTCTGTGTGTCAAATTGTTCAAAGCAGTGGACACATTGCTGAAATGAGTTCAGTAAAGATGAACATCTCACTGTAGCATTCAGGAGTTGAAGCTGCATACCAGAAATGGAATGAAATTCCATATCACTGTGCAGCTGGTAATGTAGCAGGGATAAAAGTGTGGAAACACTGCCTGCATTGGATCCACATCCTCTGCTCTTAGGACAGAAGTCGTGTTTGATGTCCGAGGCAATTGTAATAAATATAATTGCGTTTATTCTTATAGGTGCACTTAAAGAGTCTGTATTATTCCCTAGGATGTGGGAAGGATACAGAAAGGATGCAGACTGGGAAGGATTCAGACTGGTTGCTCTTGAGAATGGGTAGTGAGAAAAGCAGGAAGGTTTGCTAAAATCTCTTTACAGACTAGGATGACTTCTGCAAACCAGTTTACTCTGGTGACTTAATTACAAGGCGCTACCGGTAATTCCTGTAAATTCCACATCCAGCCTGCTGCAAAAATCCTTCTCCTCTACAGACATGCAGGTTATTGGAACTTTAGGCAGCTGGACCTTTCACTGGAAAATGAAAACATCTGTATGATTTTTGGGAACTATTTCTTAACTTTGGGGATAATGGGTGTTGAAAAACTCTTTTAAACAGTTACTTTTTGGTTTAAATGACAGTTTCAGTGAGCAAAAAGCAGAGGAATCAGCTTTAAGGAATCTTGCACGTTATGTAGTGGATGGCAAATGTATAATAAATTTTCAACAGCTTTTAAAGAATTTTCTATAAATAAATTAGTGGTAGTTGCTTTGAAAAGACTTGGCATAAAGAATAAATTCGTCCATCAGGTGACTGTGTTGCCTTTATTGGAATAACACAGAACTGAGTTTGTTTTCTTGCTTCACAGAATAGTTAGTTGCAAGGTCTGTAGCAGTGGAATTGAAAAACATATTTGAAAACCACAACTAAGCCAAGATGTAGTAGCTACACAGATAAGAGCCAAGATGAGGCTGAACAGTGATTTAGAACAGTATTATTACTTATTGCTCACATGAATATTTTCACGTTTCAAATGTAATTCGAGTATTCAGCAGTGCTTGGATTACTGACCTAAGTGCTGCTAGTGATAATATGCCTGTTCCAGTGATATTTGCTCTCGTATGATTTACTCTGATTCTGGATATCTCTGAGCTTTTATACCAAAATGTGAGAATGCAGATTATTAGAAGTTATGTAAAAGGGGCTGATCAAATTACAGATAATGTGGAAAAACACACTCAAACTTAAATTAATGGTATGAAAGTCAAAGATAAAGCAATCTCACATGAAAAACCAAAGCAAACCACCAGCAAAGAGAAATACCTTTTCACTTGACATGTATTAGAGAAAAATGATACACATAATTAAGACCTCTTCTTAGAAATGTTTTTGAAAATAAATGGACCATTTTCTATAGTTTCTATATTCTGGAGTCATTTATGCAAGAGATTTTGTGTAGTGTGTTCCACGAGTAGCCCGAGAAACCATGGGAAGAGCATTTCTGAGAGAGGTGTCAGGACTGGTTCTGCCAAGCCACACGAGACACGCCACAGTGGCACCGAGCCCAGCAGAGGCTTTTCTGTGCACCAAGCAACAGGAACACCATGGGAACACAGTCAGTTCAAATACATTCTGATTCTGCTGAAGGAATAGAAGCAAACGAGAGTTTGTTGCTCCCATTATTCTCTCTCATTGCTCCACAGGATGCAATGGACAAAATATTCTGTTTTATTGCTGTTGCATTTTAAATGTATATAAATACTGTTAGTGTCTGTGTCTCTGACTCATTCAGTTTCTTCAGCACATGCCTGATGACATAAATAGTCCTGACTGAATCAACAGGATTATTTACCCTTTCAGAAGAAGGCATAGATTTAGTATCTTTACCAAAATGAGATACTGAATCCCATTATTTATAGTTCAGTTATTTCCTTTGTCATTCTTTTCTCTCACTTCTTTTTATTAAAATAAACTATTTCTATGTAAAATGGGAATTACACTAATAAAAACTCCATGTCGCAAAATGTTCAACTTCCTCACTCAGGTTTCTCCTTAACTCACATGAATAGTCCCATTTGACTCCAGCATTTTTAAGGCAGATAAGCAGGAACGTAAATGTAAGGCAGGGAAGCACACTCAGACTCTGTCATTTAGGCACTGACACTGATAACTGACAGCCTTGTGGAATAAAGAAACAAAACTTGTAAACAAAAAAAATAAACACAACTCCATTTCCATAATTGGCTAAGAATCTGGGTGCAAAAGGTCAAAAGCTAGACGGAAAGAAGATTAATATTTTCTCTGTGTCCTTCTGTTGTCTGTATCACCTGGAGCAGGCAGACCTGGACTTTGTTACAGGTAAATAATTACAGTTGTATCTGCCATAAATATCCACTTGAAGGGGCTACTGCAAAAAAATTGAGATTGTATCTCCAAGCAACTGTCAAATGGCTAGAATAAATTTAGAGGGCTTGAAATACTGATGTACACTTTCTATCATAGATATCTCTTGGTCTAGACTTTCAGGCTGCATTCTGACAGAACACATCAGATGACTGAGAAATTAGGGACTCAGGACCAAAAAAATTACATAGTGTTGGCACTTGTGGTTTGTGTCTTCCTTACCTGTGGTACTAGCAAACAGGAAGTCATTGCTTCACAGCAAACCCAGAAATATTAACAGGACATATCCTTTTGCATTTTAAACACAGAAGGCAATAAATCTTGGACCATGATGGCAAACCTAAAGAGGTCACTGAGTAATGGTAAGCATAATATCTGTACTTTTCAGTGCTACAATAAATCTGACAGTGCTCTTTTTTAAAGTTGGGATGCTTCTGTACAGACTGAAGATCAAAAGTTTCCTTGCCCCCCAAAAGGGAAAAAAAAGAAAAAAAAGCACACACATGCACTGCAATCACCTGTTTTTCATTTTATATATTTGGTGGAATAGAGAGTGAAAATAATATGCCTGTCTCTTTTAGTGTGGGTGATATTCTCATAAGCCCTGACTGAATGAGAAAAATCTGTCCTTTATTTAGAAGAATAGATAGGAAAGTCGTTCAGACTTTGAACTTCCTTGTGCATTTACCCCCCTTTCCTACGTTCTCAAACATGCATTAAAATATCATTATGGGAGTTTCTTCTCAGGCTGGCCAAGAGGTTTTGATTTCAGTTTAAATAATGACTTCAGTGCAGGTAGCACTGACCTCCCTGCAGCCATATCTGACCATACCTGTTTTCAGGGGTCGTGCTTTGCCTGCTCCAGAAAACTCCCCTTAATATTTCTTAGATCAGATTAGATGTTCTTTGGGTTACAATCTAAGACATTAATACTTCAGAGCCTCCAGCTTGGAAACCCCTTCCTCAATACCTAACATATGTAGAAATATACTACTCCTTGGAATAAACATCCTGCAGACAGGTAACAGTTCTACTACACAGTTCTATCTCCACCTGCACTTCCAATGCTGTTGCTGTCCCCACCAAGGCTGAACTTCTAACAGCCAGGGAAAAAGGAAACAGGAAATAGCACTCATTGAATTTTTTCTTTATTTGTGTGTATAATCATGGATGTAGCCAAACTCTTTCTTTATGGTAACTTCAAATATGAAGTATGCTACTAAAATAAAGGGGAAGTGAAAAGATGGGAACTCTGTTAAAAAAGGCAGACATATAACATGTTGTAAGGTACCCCTTTTCTCTTCACATTTGCCACTTGCCATGGCTCCTCCCCGAGCCATGACTTACCTACCTTGCCAGTCAGGCCACGTGTTATTGCTTAGTGACTGAGATAATCAAAGCAAGAATAACAAACTAGGATTATTTGGCCAGGAAACCTGAGAAATGCAGGATCACTGAGCTGCCAACTGCAGCAGGCCAGGAGTGAAAGGACAAGAAGCCCAGCAGCTGAAACCCATCTTAGGGCCAGCTTTGTGCCCTGGTGCTGGGTGTTCATCAGCATGTCTGAAGCAGAACTGCAGCCTGAGTTACCTGTCAAGCCTCTGCCTCACCACCAGTGAGACTGAGGATGCATAAAGGTGTGGTAGAGAGTTCTGTCTGCAGCTTTTATGTAGACTTTGGGAACTATTTATACTGATTGTTTATATTACTCCTTTCCCACTCTCTCTGTTTTGGCAACCAGAAATCACTTGTAGGGAGCTGTCAGGGTAGAAGGATCTCACCAGAGGAAGCTCCAGCCTTTTGCTGTGGCTTATTTTTTGCACTGATGTCAAAGCAAGCCTTTTCTCCTGGGTTCTGAATATTGCTGAACAATGTGCCCGCCTCACTGTCCATGTTCCCCACAGACCAGTCATCACCTCGCCTACTCCAAAACATCTGCTTCTCCTGCCTCTCTGATAGTGATACAAATGATAATTTTCCAATCTTCCAGCAATTATCTTAGCCCTTTTTCTCATGTTACCATTTCAGTGCAGCAGGAGCTCCCTGGGAACAACCACCATGCCACTAAATCTGTCCTCATGACACTTTACTGTCTGCAGATGGTGTGAGATTGACTTTGCTTTCCAAAGTGAGAATTTAATCCTTGGTAAATTGTTTAGATTGCATCTGTCAAGTACATCCATTATCCCACAACTAAGGATAGAGTGTAGATTTATATATTGCCTGACTTCATGGCCTAAATTCACAACTGGACATTAACAAAATATTGTAATAATACTTGCTTTGACACTGGTCAAATTACTGCTTCAAAGTGCACTGGCATCAAGGGAAAGATTCCCATGTGCATCACATGAGGTGAATAGATTCTCGATCAGAGTTGTGATCTAAATTAGCATGAATTTTTATGCATATGAGTGCATTACACTTTTGCCCCTGTAAAACAAAAGGACAGCTCTTTTTTTCGCAAAACGGTGACTGTGTCTTCAAAATCTTGTGGATTGCAAGACCGTGGAACCTGTAATCAGATGTTTAGAGGTTCCTAAGTCAGGTAGAAAGTTTTGCAGCCTCTGTTTGCATTGCATTTTGAAAAGGACATGATTAATTCAGTCCAGGACTACAATGAAGGTTAGTAACATCGTAGCTGGAAATACATGAATTATTCCAAACCTCCCAACTCTATTATTCAGGAATATCTCCAACTAGTAAATGTAAACAAGCTAACAGGCTTGCTTTCCCCTCTCTCTTACCATGAGTGATATGCCAGTATAATTCATGAATACCAATGTAGCACAAGACACAAACAGGCCCAGCGGCAGCTCTTTATTTAGATTTGCCAGGCAGCAAGGTGGCAGATTTAATTCTATCACCAAACAGCGAGGTTTATAGAATGAATGCAGGAAAATCAACCGAAAGATACGTAAGACCAAGCCACTGTTTAAATGCCATTTCTGTGTTGTTTTCCAAATCAGAAAGTTAGGAGTCCTTTAAAGGGATTTTGGTCTTTATGTATGAAATGGGGAGAGAAGAGGAAGCCTCTGTCAAAACATGCAGCTGATGTAGGTCATTAGCACCTACGGACATGCAAATGTCAACAGGTTATCAAATTACATATCTAAATTCTGCTTGAGGGTAGTAAGTTAGCAACAGAATTTTACTAGTCCAAAGTAAATCTATCTATATATAATTTTTTTTGACACTTGGCATGCTTTTCTAAAACAAACACCTTACAAAGCCAATTTTGCTTTGTACAGAGAGGTCTTCCATTGCAGGACAAAGAGAGCACACAGCCTGAGAGCCCCCTTTGAACATTGCCTGGGATTTGCAGAGCTGCCTGTAATAATACTTAACAAACAAGGTCTTCTGATAAGGTCTAATAAGAGCTTTTAGAATTCACATAGGGATGTTCACCCACGAACTCCAAAACACCTTGTCATCATGAGTTGTACTATTTTACAAGGCAGAAACTAATGGAAAGGCAATTCCTATAGTTGTACAGTAAGTTGATAACTGAATTTGGAAAAAGGCCCATTCCCCAATTTGGGGCTGTTTCACAAGCTCCCTGTGAAGGAAGGAAAAAGAAATTTTTGTGTTTCTGCACTGAGCAAACTTTTTGTCTTTGAATAGCTACAAAGTCCACTTAAGGGAAAGCTGGCAAAAATACAAACACTGAAGTGGTCACTATCTAGTGCACTCAAATAAATACTATTCCTGTTCAGTAAATTAGCACATTTATGAATTATATACTTTGTCAGTGCTTTTTCTTAGTGTGTGTAGACCAGATTTCCACTACATCATTCAGAGGTTAGCAGGGAACAAAATTAAACCCTCAGTGTTTTCACCACTCTACAACCTGCAAAGTCATTTTTCAATGCACTTAACAGGTTATCTTCGAAAAGTCTAATAAATGGCGAGCACTGCCTTTGACTTTCCCTTAGCAGAACTCATTGTTCATCTAATTTTTGCAACAGATTTCCTACCTCGTTTAAAACTTCAGCCAGAAGTGCTTTCCTGTTACATATTGCAAACAGACATATACAGTGACTCAGAAGCTTGGATCGGGTTGTGTAGTCAATATAGGTTTTGGCAAAAGACTGGGAAGCCTTTTTCTGGCTGAAAGCTAAGAATGATAAAAATAGATCCTGATTTTACAGTCGCAGTGACAAACTGGCTTCCAAAAGCTTCACAACAGCACAAAGGGAACAAACTGGCAAAAGGGAAGTGAGCTGGAAAGATATATATTTTTCCCCAACAAGACTCAAATTCACCATCTTTTGTGGTTTACAATGACCTTATATCATCGCACATGGCATGTGCTGCACAATGACAACCCAGAAGTCAGCTTAGCTTGCAAGCAGCCATTCTCTTCCAGTGCTTTTCTGTGAGCTCAACACATTTAATTCACAATCACTTACAGAGCTTATACAACCCTATAAAATAACCAAGTCTCCTGAATCATCTCTTACCTACAAGATATAATTTTATTCTATTTCATATGATTTCATTATCTTATTTTTGTCACTTGATCTCATTTTTCTTGAGGTTCTAAAGGATTTAACAATGAGTGATAAGAATGAAATTATCAACACAAAAATAGACAATAATTAAATGTCAGTCATGTCTGTGACAGAACAAATGCAATTCTGTATCTCACTACTTTTGGTGCTGGCTAGTGCAATACTCATTAAATATTTTTACCGTTAATGCCGATAGTTTTGCAGTTATTTCAAACAGATGAAATACATTTCGCTTACCTACCCTTCATTCTTCCTCCTCTGCAAATAAGTTTTTTCCAGTGAAAGATTAGCATAGTTTGTACCAGGAATTTCAAATGGGATTGTTTACGCATCAAAGAGTAAGTATTAATAACAGAAATACACTCACAGTATGATTGCTTTGTGATGATTAGAATATAAATTGTTGGTTCTATACATTCAGACGCACACACACACACACACACACTGAATTATGCCTCACCATGGTATGTCTCTTGCATTCCTCTAACATCTGATAGTCAGATGCCACGTCACACACAAACTTGTCAATTGCTTTTATCACTGAAAACTTTGTCTGTGGTGCTGCAGGAGCTGACAGCCCAGCACCACACGCAGAATCCACCTGAAAACACATCAGCCAGAGAAATATTTTTCACTCATAGGGGTGAAGGTGGAAGGAGGCAGCCTCTGCCCCAGGATCAAGCAAGCAAAGGCATTAACTTCACTCAGAAAGTAGTTTTCTTGTTGTTGATGATGAGAGGTACATGCTAAGCAATAAATTATGTGAGCACAGTCAGTGGTGGACAGAAATTTCTTTCTGCAGGCTCCGCTCCACCACATATGAGTTACGGGATCATCTCTAACTTGTGAAAATAACTCACATATCACACTCTCCCCATTGCTACGCTTCTTGCTACTCCTGCCTGTGGAGCTGGTGCAAAAGCATTGGAGCTGGACAAGGATGGAGGAGACTGAGACTCTGTTTAGCAAAGAGTCCTATGGCAACTCTATCAGGCTCGTGGAAGTGCCAGCCAGAGAAAGGCCAGACTCTGCCTCTCCAACTGTGCTCTGTCATTCCTGCCCTTCTACTAAGGGCAAGATGCTCTTGAGCACAACAGCACATGGTTTTACAGGATTGGGGAGGGGCTGAAACCGCACCTGTGCTGTGGCCCATATCTAAATCCCCACCGACCTTTAGAGGAAAAGAAATTTTCCCAGAAATACAGTGAGCAAAACAGCCAGATAAACAAGCAGCTGACCGTGAAAGCTGTGGGAATAAATAACACAGTGTTAAGCACAGGCTAGGCTAAGTATGTGAACCTTCAGTCAAAGTTCTGACCTCAGCTTTTGCAGACATACCCAGGCTCGCTTTAATTGCCTGGTTTGCAGGCTGGAAGAAAAGCAGCTGCTGCAGCTCAGAGCCCCGGTTGCAATTGCCCCCTGACTGGGCAACACGGAGCTCTCTGCTGCTGTGCCTGGGTCGGCCCTGCTCTCCAGGCAAAATAAATCTACCTGTCCCATTCAGAATGACACAGCTGAAGCAGAGCAATAAGGAACTGCACTGGAAGGAAAACTGCCTCTCTGGACTTCGTGATGTGGGCAACTGCACCGTGTGCCCCCACGCTGGCTGGGCTGGCTTTGATCACTTCCGCTGCTATTCAGCAGCTGGAGCAGGATAATGTCCTTCTCACTCCTTTAATAGGAAAGGGCTGCCTTTATCCACGAGGCAGAATTGTGCTTATTATCATGTTAATTAATACATTTCTAATGAGAAGCCGTTTCTCCAGTTTATACAGAGCCAAAGGGAAAATTGAAAAGATTTTGCTAATTTAAAAAGAAATTATTTAAAAAATAAGCAAGGAAAAAACTTCAAAGAGCCAAACAAAAGGAAAAATACTGATGCTAATGAAATGTTGGTTAATTATCCTTTTGTTTGCCCTTTTATATCTTTCCCCCATTCTTAATTGTCTCATCTAATTAGATTATAACTATTTACAACAGGAATTATATTCTATTCTGTATTGCATATGGGGTCTTCATAATACAATGCAAACAAAATTTACTACTAATAATTAATGAAGAACTTTCTTTTGCAGTGTGAGTCTTTTCAAGCCGGGGATGCCAGCATGGGTGTAGCATCCAAGTGTAACCAGTTTCTCGGCTTGGTTTTATCAGTGGTAAAGGAAAGGAACTTGAGATTTCGCAGACTTGGTTATTTGTACTCATCCTGTGCCTGGCCAGCTTCCTAATGCTCTGGATCATTGTTCTCAGACCTAAGATCATCACCTGAAAGCAATTATTCTCTCTAGGCTGATGCTCCTTGATATTTGCTGAAGGGAACATCTTACATTAGGAAATAGCTGTTACCTTTAGGAGGACCTTTCCTCTCCTTTTTGAGGCTGTCCAAGAAAAAGTTGGTCTATCTGGTCTTGACATCACCGATACCTGTTCAAGGTCCAAGAGAACAGTGAAGCCGCTGCACTTGTGGTGTTGAAGTGCACTGCATGGGGTCCTCTGCACTGTTGCAGCTTCTTCTAGGAAGGTCAACAGTCCCTCCCCAGTCCTCAGAATCCTTCCTCTGGACATCTCTGTGTTGCATAATATCCTTGTTGAGTACCAGCATAAATTATTCTTTTTCATTGTAGTATGACAGGGATGCTTCAGGAGAGGCTCAGGGCCCACTGAGATTGTGGCTCCGCACGCTCAGGAGTCAGAGGCTTTCAAGAGCTAACAGGAGACAGATAACAACATTTCCTTTCTGCCACCTGTTAATTCTTTTTAACAGATGGAGAACTAGAGAATAGAGAGATTAAAAGCCCTGATACAGGAAACCATATTTTTTCAAGACAGTGCTTAAACACATGCTTCTGCAAGCACAGGCTTCTGTCCCAGTGAAGTCGAGCATGCGCTTTTGGAGTTTTCTGACTCAGGACCTAAGTTACACTTTCAGAGTCATAAAAGCAGTGGAACAAGCTGGCCCCCAAATCCCCAGTTCACACTACAGCCTTGGTCACATCTTCTCAGAGTCTTTCCAAAACTGTAGCTCTGGAGAGCTCTGATAATCCCTTAGGCTGTTCAGCTGGAGGCTGCAGCCAAATATCTGTCAGTTATTCAGATGGAAATGTTGCTTCAGGTTTGGGTACAAGTTGCAGATGCAAAATCAAGTTAAGGTAAGAAAATTAAAAAGAGCAACTAAAGGCTTTAAATTTCAAGTCTCTTACAGTTTTTAACCTGTTTTAAATAAGAAAACAAAGGAATTTACTTGTGTTTAGAATGTAAGTCAGAAAAGAATCAGATCCATCAACACTTAGAATACAGTGCAGACTTTTGTGGTACTTCTACACACTTTAGCATTTCCTACCTTTATTCATTTACAATGAAAATGGTAAAACTTACAGGGTTGAATACTAAATCTGTATGATTTCTCAATATATCACTGTCTTAGGAGGAAAAATATTGCTTGTGAATCTGAGAAATTCAGTCTTGCAATAAACTGAAAGTAGCGAGAGGTGTGCCAAAATCATCTTTAATCTTGGACAACATCCTTAATTGCACTATGTCTCAGTATTCCTGAGTAATCTCTGTCCCATTCATGTGTTCAGGAAAACTATCCTCTCTTCTTCCCAGACATTGCCTACCTTGCCTCCTTCAACCTACTTTTAGAAACACAAAGGTAGTGCCTTAACTATCACCATCCCCTTCCCCATCTCAAAATAAGCCCTTGCAGAACGGTCCCTACCCCTGCTCTCCCANGGAAAACTATCCTCTCTTCTTCCCAGACATTGCCTACCTTGCCTCCTTCAACCTACTTTTAGAAACACAAAGGTAGTGCCTTAACTATCACCATCCCCTTCCCCATCTCAAAATAAGCCCTTGCAGAACGGTCCCTACCCCTGCTCTCCCAGAGATCTGGCAGCTCATAACAGC
>VYZQ01048896.1:566-22371 GCA_013400655.1 Mystacornis crossleyi | reverse complement strand
GCTGGCAGTTATTGACACTTGCATTTCCCTAAATAATTCCCTTTCTTGCCTTTTGTGATGAAGTAAAATCGAGAGGCACGGAAAGTGGTAAATGATGGAATTTGCATAAAGCACCCCGCACCAGCCCCAAATCCAGGTGTATTTAAANACCACATTTTCCCAGATTATTAAATGCTTACTCCATATCCACCACATGGTCTACTTGTCTAACACTCTATTTACCAAAAACTACCCAACACTTGAAAGTAAGGACTTTTATAGTTAAGAACTTCATAAATCTTACATGGCCTATAAAACAGTGCACACGCACATGGGCACATATTTTACCAAGTGTAAGTTCTGGTCCCTTGTTTCCAGACTCAGAGGGTTTTACCTCTTGTTAACATTCCCCTACAGAAATATCTTCATCAGCTTCCTAAGCTAAAAGACTCATGGTACCTACTCATGATCAAAGTTGGTGACAAAAATTCCCATTTCTATGCGAGAAAAGTATGACCTATACCTGGCATGAGTAAAAGCAGAGTCAGGTACTGAAGCTCAACATAAAAAATTTGTAAATAACCTTGCTTTACTCTGATTCAGGTTCTTCCAATGTAGTTGGCATTTGGAGTTTCAGGAATATTTAATTATATAGAAAGCCTTAAGGGGCAATTACAAGCTGGTTTCTGAGCTAATGGGAGAGAAAAGAATATGAGATTACAGTCTAAAAATTAAATAGAGGGTCATTCTTTTTAATGACTGATAATTCTCAAAGAATCTAAGTTTCAATTAAATTCTGACTCCAAAGGTATTTATGTAGTCATGAAACTATTTTTAAATATTTCACATTCAGAGTGCTCCAGATTCCTCAGTGGTTCTGGATAATATCAGACATCATTATGATATCTGAGCAACCCTGCAGGAGCTCTGCATTTGCTTTTAACCTCTTGTTCAAAATAGTATTTTGTTTTTTTTTTTCCTTTTGATGACTTTGGAGTTTTTAATAATTTCTTAGAAAATGATGTCTGTAGAACAAGTAGTGCCAAATTTTGGGCAAACTGTTTACTTACAATTTTAACTACTGAATGAAAAGTCAGTGTTTGGTGACTAGAGTACTCAGCTGGGAAAATATTGTAAGACAGGCAGATAATAGGGCATTGGAGAATTATTGTCTGTCCTGGAACAAGAATAAAAAAAGGGGCTCTTTGCCCTTGCATATCTAAAATGTTCTTTTCTTATGATTGCAGAAAAAGGAAATAGGAAAAGCATCCCTTTTCATAATATGATTCACAACACAGCACAATTTAGCCAGTGGGATAAGTCTAGGAATGCATAAATGTAATACAAGTCGAGGAAAATACTCTCACAACATGCAGCCACATGATGCTCAGACATCAAACCCAAACCCTTCCTCACACATTAAGAGCAGAGCCTTAACAGCTAACATCTTGCATGAATTTATATAAACAGCTCAGGGGTTCCTAGGTTACAAAGTATTCTAATTTTCTTGGGATAAAAACCTCACTAAACACTTTCAATTAGCACCCAGTGATACTGGAAGTAGGGGTCATGTCTCACCCCACTTGTGCCTGGAGCACTGGGGTCCTCCGTGTAAGCAGAGGTCTCATCTCACGAGTCTGAGGTGGCCCTCTCAGAGGACATTTTCCGCTCTCCCAGCTTGAGGCAAGAGTTTCTGTTTCAGCACCTACCCCAAATGGGCAGGTCTTCCCACTGTACTGCTGCAGCTCATCTCCAGAGCACCTTGGATTTCTTATATTCCTGTTGGAACACCAAGTGACTAAGTTACCTCACATTATATTTTCCTCTTAAAGATTAAACCCCAGGATATTTGCAACAAGGTTGTCCAGTCCAGTCCGGATTGTGCTCAGACAATGGGGCCATTTTTCAGTCTGCTGGCTGATGGACACAACGTGTCAAGTTGATTACAGAATTCTCTTCCCAGGATAACTGCTGAACAACCAAGAATTAAGTTGGGGGAACCCTGAAGATCCCTAGTGTTGGAAGGATCTTGCTGATCAAGGATGACTTTTAAAGCTGGCTTACAACCTGGGTGGGCATCCCTGGTCTGGCAGCAAACAGCACATGGTCTGAAGCTCTCATTTCTCATGGCCTGATACCCTGGTGTGCTGCTCTGTCCTTTTAGGACAACCTTGTGATGAAGGTATTGTTGCCCTAGCCATTAGAGCCTTGGAAATAAGGGATCTTGAGAAGAGATCACAAAAGAGCCCCTTCTCCTCATTTTGGTTTCCTGTTTTGTTTTCCGGATGAATTGCTGTAGTCTTTAGTTGTAAGAAACTGAATTTTAATTTCACTTTTTTGGAGGGGGGCGGTTTGAAAACCAAATAAATTAATGCAAATTTCTATTTTCATAAAAGCATAATTTCTTATCCAATCTCAGGAAAATAATATTAAGAATAAACCCCAAAATTATAGAAAAATCAATTTGACTCAAGAATATAACTTGTTCTAGTCCCACTAGAACTAGTCCCAAGCATAATGACATTGTTTTGCTTGACTCCTGTAAAAATATGTACTAGATATCTTTGCTGTATAGTCGGTATTTCAGACCTTCCCCAGCCTGTTAAAGACAGAAGGCAGCATATTTTCACTGCTAGAAAAATTCTTAAAGGAATCTCTGTAATTATTTTAAGAATCTGTAGTTCAGAATGTCTGTCTCTCTGACAAAGTTATAAAGGGAAAAGATGCACAGGAAATTAAAAATAACTTACTCCTGTTTCATTGAGGTATACTGGGCTAGATACTATAAATTTTTATAGTAAAGGATTCCTAGATCCAGCGAGCAAGAAAGAAGAAATGACATTTTTATTAATTGCATTTTATGTGTATGTATTTATAAAATTTTATATAATTTGTCCATTTTACCAAGTGGGAATTGGAGATTAGTCTGAGGTGCTACTAAATAAAGGATGAAGCTAGGTGTTAAAATTTCAGCTACAGGAAAAGGCAGTTTGATGTCCTGTGAAATATTTGGAGAAAAATGTGGCTCTTTACACCAGAGGTAAGCACCCCGGAGAGTTGAGCACTTGGTCCTTTGGAGAGTCAAGGGACACACAGCACAGTGAGTGGTTGTCTTAAATGTAAAATATTCACTCCAGCCCACTGCAAAGAGCTTTGGCCCCTTTCTGGGATTTCTCCTGAACACAGACGTGTGCCCACTGTGACAGAAACCAAGAGGGGATTAAAACCCCCAGAGAGCTGAAGCCCTTCACCTCACCAGCCTTTAGGGTGTTGTCATGACTCCTTCCTCAAGAACAGAGAGTCTTGGGTTTGGTTTTTGCTGTCAAAGACTGCCGTTTTGAAATGAGCCACTGCCATGGACACCACTCTCCAGCATGTCTGCAGCTGCTGGCGCCCGGCTTGGGATAAAATACCGAGAGTGGCTGGGCGCTGACAGAGCAAGGCGGTGCTCGGGAAAGGGTTCTCAGGTTTACAACACGGTATATCCTCCAGATTACTAAGTGCCATAGTAAGGATCGAGACCTGTCAACTCCCACGAAGGAATCCAAAGCAATCCTCAGAGATAAACTCACAGGCACACGGAGAGTCCACAACAAAATTTGCAACTAAATGCAAGCGCCTCAGCTCTGCATGCACAGTCCCCTATTGCCTCCTCTTATCGGGGACATGGTGCTAATGGAACATCACAATTCAGTTTTGGGTCTTGAAATTCAAGGTAGGACACCCAGAATCCGCAGACTTAAAAGTATTTATAAGGGTACAAGATGAGCAGAAAGACTATAACACTCTGTTCAGTAGATTAAGCAACACCATCCTCAGCTGGCGTACACTGGCATAACCATTTACACCAGTGATGGGCTAGTAGGTTTTGATTTTTTCTAAGAAAGAAACTGCAATTGAACTCAAAATCCAGCTAGTTTAAAAATAGCAAGCTTCAAAGTGTTTCTGCTTTTAAAGCGGCTTGTGATTTTTGGTTGTGAATTTGATGCAACACAGAGGAGAAATAATTATGTCTAACACACATGCACAGGTTACATACACACAATATACACATATATTAACATATCTCCATTTTCTTCATTCCCCACAAATTAAAGTGACAAGCTAGATGTTAGTCCTTTCTGAATTAATCCTATCTGAATCACATTAGTGTCATCTTCACTATATACCAGTAACCGCGAGGCTCTAAAATTTATGATATAACATTCGGAATTAATCTGCAAATATATACTAATTCACACTGACCTTTTTTCAAGCTGAGGCCTTTTTAGCACTCACAGTAGGTTTAACATTGCCCTACTGAGTGTTATTACGAAGCAGTCAATGGTTCTCCATAATTACATCATGCAAATGACATTTGCTTTTTTGTTTGAGCTTATTCCCTCCGATGTTTCCTTCTTTTATCACACTCTTCACACATCTGTGTCCCTGAAATGGCACTGTAAACTCCTCCTCTTTTGGTCCCCAAGTTCCTTTTTCTGTCTTCCCTGACTGTCACGCAGACACCGCCAGCAGTTTGGGCTGGTGCTGTGGTGACATATCCCTGTGACATAGGTTATGTCGCCAGCTGGTTGGAACAGGTGTACACTGATTTTACCATCAAATGGCAACATGCACTTGGCTTCCCACCAACGCACAGGCATGAAAAACCTGTTCCCTTAAAATTTCTCCCAAGATTGATGGGCTGTTCTTTGACACAGCATCCAGCAACAATTTCAATTCCCAGATTGTTTCTCACCGTTTGGGTTTGTTCGACAATAGCAGCAATGGAAAGTCGTGGAGAACTTCTTTTTAGTGGAGACAAATTACTCGTCTTTTCCTCTCTTTCTTCAGCAGAAAAAAAGTATGACTTTGGCTGAAGCAGCATGAGTACCCAATTGCTTATAAAATAACACCTGACGTGAAGTACCTGCCTTTTAGAAAACAAATGATGCAAAATATGAAGTAATATTTTGTAAAATTCCCATCAAAAAGGCAAAGAAGGTAACAATACTTCTGAATATCTAACTGCTTAATCCAACTAAGCTAAATCAATACCAGGATATGCATCAATAGCCGTATCTGGTCCCGGCTGTGTCCTGAGAGCCATGTTAGTGAGACAACAGCTCAGCTGAGGATACAAGGCAGAGACCAAATACACCAGCTGATGATCTTCATCTCTTCAGTATCACCCACAGTGACGGTGCACTTAGGGTAGTGCGGGACTCCACTCAGCTCTAAAGTACATTTTTGAGGCTGAGATCATCTTCTTATTCTGTTCCCAGAGTAATAAGTGATGCTCTGATTAATTCTGCTATAGAAAATAATCTAATACTAAAAATATCTCAACTTCCATTAAGCCAGTTCTACAGTCTTTAAAAATCCAAGGCAATTACACTAGGTTATACCTGACAGTATGTCTTGATTTGTGGATACTTTGGGAAACCCTTGTTCTTCACAGCTGAGGAATTACACTTTCCACTAAAAGCCATTTCTTATATTATCTTGTTAG
This sequence comes from Mystacornis crossleyi, assembly GCA_013400655.1. Lineage (NCBI taxonomy): Eukaryota > Metazoa > Chordata > Aves > Passeriformes > Timaliidae > Mystacornis > Mystacornis crossleyi. The sequence continues at coordinate 16,901 of VYZQ01048896.1, read as the reverse complement.
GGCATCTCACAGTAAACACTGGATGGCAAAGCAGACTTTTTAATGACAACTAATCAGAAGGTCAATGGCTGCAAGTCACAACTAAAGAAATCGAGTTAGTTAGACAATGTTATTTTAGCCTAAAAGCAGCTGAAAAGCAGAGGTGCAGGAGGGAAAGAGTGCACAGTTCAGCTATTCCTGCTTTTAATATTTCTTTTCCTATCAGCAGGATTTTCAAATTATTTTTCCACAGCACCTTTTTTAAATTAAAAATTTCCCAGGGAAATTCCATATGTCACATTCCTAGCAAACTGCTTATCAAATAAAATTACTTGACAATGTATTCATTAGGACTATAAAGAGACCTCCTTAAAAGGCCTTTCTATTAAAAAAAAAAAGGTGTTTGTTTGTCTTAAGTATTTAAGCCTCAGTTCTGATACACAGCATAATAGGGCTGGTGCCATGGTAACTACTGTGTGGCTTTTTAATTGAACAGCTGACTTCCAGGAGTGAGAATTGCTACCTACTTCCCTGCTTTCTGCAATTTACCAAGGCTCTATCCCAAAGAAAAACAATGAATTAGGGGCTGTTAGCTCGTGTGGACTTGACAGCTACGTTTTCTCCATACAGTAGGTGTAGTTCATACAGAAAAGGTCTGCAAAAGCTGCCATAGCGCATGCACATCCAGTGACAATAATTTTATTTGAAATTAGCTTACAATTGCCTTTTTTTTTTTAAGCTTGGTCTGATGTTAAGGACGGGAGGAGTCTGAAAGAACTCATTAAGTCCATATACAGCCTAGTATAGGAAAAGGCCTTAAGTATTAATACATGTTATGCGTAATTGTGCCATAAAGAAGACTTTTTCCTCCAAATAGTTAATTGGGTTGCAACAGTGGTTATTTTAAGCTTTACAAAAGAGTTCTTTGCATAATAGAGTGGCTGTTTCATGCAGCTCCTATGATAAAATTCTCACCAGTCTTAAAATGACAGATGTAATATTACCTTTAATAAGTGTCTACCGATGCATGCAAATTGAATTAAATAGTGGGAGTACAAATTTGTCCGATAATTAAGATAAAAATTCATGTCAGCTTAAGCCCTGATGTATATTAGTAACCCTGTATACTTCTTTTTCTGCATTCTCTACCAATTACTTTTAGTGTCGAACTCTTGATTACTGTAATATGCAGTCCTTTAAAAATTTATAAATTATCTGTAGAAAGTATTAAACAAATAAAAGACTTCTTTTTAAAGAACCTTCAATAAAAAAATATTATAACTTCAAAATCACAGAGCTTTACAAACTGCTGAAAGTTCAAAATACCTCACACTGGAATAATTTCTCTCAGAGTATAATAGAAATTGGCAATAATAGATATAGATACAATAATAAATAGGACGAGCAGCAAGCAATGTCTCTAATTTGTGAAAATGGTCACTGTTTGGGAAAAGGTCTCTATTGCATGTCAGGACAAAATCCTACCACCAGCCCAATTTTTCCACAAGCCAGTTATGAAATTTACCTATTTGGCTTTCGTGTTAGTCTCTCTTTGAAGATATACCTGGAACAGGAAATTCAACATTTTTATAGTTAAGAAATTCACCTAGGACATGAAACAGACAGCTCGGGTGCTTGAACCTGGGTTTAAACAATTCTTGTAAATGTCCCCAGTCATGAGTTCCTCTTGGATAATACTTTACGTGCTTTCATTTTTGACCTCAGAGGCTTTTTTTGACGCGATCCACCTTATAAAAATGTTATTTAAATGGCTACAACCCCACATAAGTTGTAATTACAATAAAATGTTTTTCAACGAAACCCTATGAAATCTCTAGTAAAAAAATTCCATATTGATTTCTGGCATAAATGGATGTACTAAAATTCCCTGGAATATGAATTTACATTTTCTACATTCTGAATCAGGAGTTTTTTAGGTAAAATATTTCTGTTACAGAAATGACACATCCTTAAAGAAAACCAGAGTCTGGGGTCATTTGAGGCTAATCATTGCATTGTAGAAGGAAATTTGTGCCTGACATGCACAGTGATCTTCAAGATAAAGAATTCAAATTCAGAATACTAAAAGCCTCATACACATTTTGGAAATGAGAAAAAATTGGAACTCTGTTCTGAAACATCTCAATTTTATTTTTGTGAGGACCTCGATCCAAGGTTCCCATATCTCAGTGTTGCTGATGTTCAGGGCTAAATTCTGGAGAAAAAGTCCATAATTGCTTTGCTGATGCAGTGAGGTGTCCTGTGAGGAGAACCCACTCACTGATCCCAGACTGATGGACCCAGACTGATGGAAGTCCCCTGAAATTAGCTGGTCTTCCAAGTACTGCAACATTTGAATCAAGATATAAGAACAAGACTGGATTTGGATCTTGGATTCAAAATGTGACCACAGCTCAAGTTAGAACTCCTTGAGCACCAAGTAACAGAAAATGTGGCTTTGGATACACTAGCATGGGTTTAGTCCCTTTTTGTGTGAGGTTCAACCTCTATATATTCTCCAGTGAAGGTTAAACACTTCCTATGAACTCTGCAGACATGTACTGAAGTTAAACATCTGTGAAAAAGAAATATCAGCTGGTCTGAAAATCCAGTCTCTTTTGTTTAACTGCTTTGTTATCGCTAAAAAAATAGCAGCCAGTTGTCATATAGGCTTAAATGGGTGAAACAGGCACTTTTAAAGTGAAAAACCAAACCAGACCGGAAACATTGGATAGACAGTTCAGAATTACTTAGCCCCATTCTCAGAGTGGGAGCTGAAGCCTACCCTTCTGCTCCAGGCTTACAGCAGAGCTCAAAATAATTTCAGACAGGTGCCCACACCACTGCAGCACAGAGCAGCAACCAGCTCTGGCCATGATGTTGCACTGCAGACACTTTTTTTCTTACAGGAACCTGAGCCGCTGAAATCTCTGACTGCGCTCCTAGACACATCCTTGTTATTTCCCTGCCCATCTGTAAAATGGAAATAATAGCACTAGGGATGTAATGAGGATAAATACATTAAAGATAATGAGGTGCTCAGATACAATGGTAATACGAGCCATATGAGTAAGCTTTGCTTAAGTTCGTGTGCTTTAATAACAGCGTTCATTCTGTCTCGGCTATAACACTGTACTTGGCAACAATTTAAGAATTATAAAGAGTCATACTGTATAATGAGTGAGATTACAGAGCTGAATGGATTTGGAAGCCGAGACTGGCCTAACACCGCAAATAACACAGACCCTGTCATTAACCTTCATCCACCTTTCCGGCCGCGCCCAGCGGGGTGAGCGCTGCATCCCAGCCGGACAGCACGTGCCTGGACAGCAGGTTTCCAGCCAGCCGCTGCTCCCTCCTCACATGCCTCCGTCCTCAACAATGGCAAGGAGAGAGGCAGGATCCATGCTCAGCAGAAATGGGTGCGAATCCAGTCAAATATTGGTTTGACCTTATTTAAACCAAGATAAAATGTTGTCCAGGATGTTTCAATATATAGGGCGGGGGAAGGTAGAATCACACTTCATGCTAACAGATCTCTCCTGAAAAAAAGGGCCCTGGAAGGGGATCTCAAAACCATTCCTGAAAATGTTCAAATGCTGTATTTTTTACGTCCTTTGACATTAAAGAATATTTTCCATTTTCACAGTCAGCAGACAGATAAAGTGAGAGAAACAAGATAGGATTTGTGACTGTTTGAAGCTTCAGGAGTGAGCTTGAGTTTTACTTTACTCTTTACAAACCTGTGAGGAGTTCCAGGCTCAGTCACTAGACTCCATCCAAGGTTATTGTAATGGCTTTGCAACATGACAATCAGTGCTTCAGGTAGGTGTTGCAGTAAGGAGACATAGAATCACTTCCCCTGTAACTCTGCCAACAGTAGTGAAGTGGTTGCCTAATTTAATGCAATGTCCTGATGCCTCTTGACATCAGTGTTGATTCAGTCAGATGTTTGGTGAATTTATTTGGCTTATCCATTGACTGTTCCAATAGTCTCCATAAAATGATGTAAGGGAAAGACAAAACAACAATGGCATAAGAGCAGTGTAAGAAGCCAACAAGCCATAGACACCAGTGCAACAAAAGACCATGGCAGGTGGTATAAATGGATTCTTCAGCCAGAAGGAGCTACAGCCATCATCTTATCCAAGGGCTGAAGCAAAAGACTTTTGAAAATATGGAGTTCTAACTACCCTTTCCTGAAAAGGGACAGAAAAGTACCTCTTCTGGGTCAACATGCTTCTGTTTAGCATTTCTGTAAGGGGCTACATAGGACAGAAGTGTTGGCTTCTCTACAAGGCACCAACGCACGAGAGGAGAGAGGCTTTTAAATGAGTTGAGTACAGAGAGACTGAGTTTCCCCTTCCCTGACTATGTGAGGAATAAAGTCACTGGCAGAAGCAGTCCAGGGTTGTTCCTGGTGTTATGCTCCCTACTGCTTTCATCGACTGTAGCAGAAGCGCTACCTAATTACACCCGTGATGAATTTGTCCTATCGGCTGTACACACAACAAAGGAGGGTTTATTACAGATTGGTGTGCCACGGTCTCTGTAATCCTCACAACTAGGGCCCATCCAATGGGAATTGATGGCAAGGACCGATGTAAGATTTAACATCCTGGTCTTCGCTGGACTTCTTGCCCTTTTTTTTTTTTTTTTGAATGTAGTGTGGTTGGTGAGTTAATATACACAGCTATTCAGAACTACAAATGACTATTTATCCTGCAGCCAGCTAAAAGGTTCAAACTATATCACAAATGAGGGCACACCAGGAAAATGGCTAACTGTGGTCTTTAATTTGTAAATAATGATTTTAGACCATGACCCTTAATAGGACACTGTCACTTGTGCTGTGATTTATGTCTAGTGTGATGACATCAGTACCAATACTGCTGATAAAAGAACACTTATATTGAAGCAAACAGGATGATGAATGGAGTACAAGTCTACTTACTCATTTCATTACTGACTCTTCTGTTCACCACAGAGCTAATGTAGCGAGTCATTGTCTGCCTTGGGAGTATTTTGCAGGTTGAATTTAATGGCACAAGTCTGTAATATGTACTTCAGTCCTAGTGTTTGAAATGGCACAATCATAGATTAAAAAAGTGTGTGTGTGTGTTCAATAGCTTATGTATGAAACAGAAAATAACTTCATGTCAATTTCTTAAACAGAAAACAGCTAGAAAGTATTTCTCTTATTTTTCTTGCAGAGTTTCCAAGGTTTATGAGAGCACTTAATTCCCCAACAAGTTAAATTTCTGCATATGTTTTATAGAGTGGACAAAAATAGCAAGTAACATAACCAGCAAAGTTAAGTATGACACGTGTTTTTTAAAGGTGCACAGTATTCATTTTTTTTTAAGTTTGCCACTGCAAATGTAGAAACATTAACATATAGCCACTTTTAAAATGTTTTCATTAGCAAACATTTGATACTGAAGCCTTTGCTGAAGCAAACAATGTAAATGTTAACATTAACCTTAATCAGACCTATTTCCTAAGATATAAATACTATACTAATGAAAGAGTCTGCCAGCATAATCAGGAGGGCAAAGAATTCCCCTAGGACTCTTCAAGTATGTGTATGTCACCAATAATTCTGCTAACCCTTGAGTGCTAGTGACTCTGAATGTAGAGAAGGGGAGGTAAATGCAGTTTTATTAGAGCAGTTTTATTGCTATGGCCAGCTGCACTCTTTTCTCTATAAAAGGTAATTACTTCCAATAGTAACAAGCTAATTGATTGCTAATTAAATCAATTGGCACACTAACCGCTGTCAGAAAGTGACAGATTAGCTGGTCACATGACAGTGTGTTAGTAATGAAAAGTGGACATGGTCTGAGTGTGATTGACACGGCAGATGAAAAGTGATTTGGGATCTCCTAGGTGGTCATGAAGAGGGCATGGAAAACATGATTGATTCAATGGCGACTGTCAGGGAGGAAATGAGAATTGAATGGGATTCAGTGTTGCCCTGGAACCTCACCACATGATGCTCCAAGTTTTTTCACATGTAAATAAGCTAGACAGGGCTTTTTGGCAAATGAAAGGCAGGATGGGGGAGGAAAATGGGAAGAACAGAAAGTGAAAGTCAAATCAACAGAACTCAGAAACTTCAGTTTGCTTTGTAAAGGGAAAATAAACCCACGAATTTTTCAGCGACTAAGGATATGCTCCCATGTCTTATTTTCATTAATTGGGAAGATTTATGAATTAGTTTAGGAAAGCCTTCATAAAAAATAGAACTAATATTTGAGCATGTTGTTTTAGTTTGCAAGAGCTCTTCCTACTTTATAAAACAAAGGAGAGGAAAATGGAAAGACTTTTATGTTATTAATATTGCCCAGACAAGTACATGTACAATTACATATATCTCCCTCTCTCTGTGTCTCTCTGTCTCTTTTGGATATATATATTTATGCAAATATATAGCATATCAGTATCACAAAACCGAATTGATTTCCTAAGATTAAAAACTCATATCTAATATTTAACATGCTTTTATCTCCCAAACTTAGTATTATAAATTATATATTAGTCAATCTCTCGAAGCCCAATCTTTAATAGTAAAATGGAAAAATGTTAATTTTATTTTTTTCTGGAAGACATTCCATACTTGCTATGTTGTTATTACCATCAAAGTTGAGTAAGTGTTTCTGAAACACCAAAATTTTTATATAGTCTTTGAATAAGAAATAGTCAGTTAATTCTGAGCATAATAATATGCTAATAAATGAGTTAATACTCAGTGGCTCCTAACAAATGCTGACATTTAACTGTAACTGTGAAGGTATTAGGCAGATACTTCTGAAAAGGAGACAATTATTACTGTTTTATTAACATCTCAGATGGTATGAGCCAGGGCTTGTGTGCTTTATTCATCCTTTCTGGAGAAAACTGGCATTGCTAAGGACAAGTGCTGTTTGGCAATGCACCCAAACCAACTCTCCCTGAGGGTGTTTCCTTTTAGTAGAACCCAGACCCACTGGCATTGCACAAGATGTGTGGACACTATCATTAAAACCCACCACTTTTTTAAAAGGAAATGGGAGTCTGGCCTCATCTCCTTTCTCATACTGTCCTAGTTAACTACTTTCAGGATGGTGTGGGAAAGAGGTGCCACTAGTTATGAATGATTTTACTTTTTGTAATAAAGAACAGAATTCAAAATAAAGATGCACCTCTTTCTTTTGAATGCCATAGCAGCTTGTGAAGTCATTGAATGAGGCCGTGACTGGGTGGGAAGAGACATTTACACCATCTAGAGACTTCTGCTTTGGCTAATTGATGCCAAGTGGGATTAGAAAGATGCAGGTGATTTTTTTGTGCCTTAGTTTTTGCACAGATGGTTCACCAGTGCACATCAACATCATCCCACAGCCATGAGCGGTGGGATCCAGATCAAGGGAGTAAAAGGCAAAGTGCATGTTCATGTTCTGCCTCAATTCCTGCTGAGTCTCCTGTGGCTGCTGCATCATCATCTTCTGTCTTTAATTTACCTTTTTTGCTTCCTTCTTTTCCTGTTTTTGAATGGATGTGACCTGGCTTCTCTTCTGCAATGTAGGTAATACCCAAGAGGAAGGGAAGAATGATTTTCATTCACAAGAATTACAATTAATTTAATCCAAGTACGCCAAGACTTCTCAGTTCATTTCTTTCTCCGACATGAAAATTAAAGCAAAAGGAAAAATACTGGGAAGAATCTTACCCATAAACATTATTCTATCACTTTAAAGTTGTGCCTGAATCCATGGATTTTTACACAAAATTATGCTCCAGATTATGCTGCAGCCTTAGAGGACCAATAAGCACCACCCCTGGTTAGGTAAAGCACACATTGTACGAATATAACAGTGTGTGGCTGGAACATATGATGGGATCATTACTTCCTCTTAGTATTTCTCTTTTAATTCCAGTTTATAGATTATGAAGGATCTTCTCTATCAAAGAACTTTCTACTAGGGTGAGTAGAAATGGTGAAATAATTTCTTGATATTAACTTTTTCAAGGATGTCGATTCTTGCTCTTACAAATTATCTTTGCACTTTCATGTGTCTATTCTTTAACCACTTACACAAATGAAGGCAAAGTTCATGCACACAAGTTATTAGAGATTAATTTTTCCAATACTTTTATTCATGAAGCATTTTATCATCTAGTTTCAGCCAAGTCTCTTAGACCTATAAACAAGAATGGGCATTACGTATAGTTATGTTTTGTCATTTATCTCTTCTCGTGAATCAAAGCCCAGAAGTTCCGAAATATTGCCAGCAAAAAAATCACGCTAATGTTTTGGCAGTGAATTTCAAGCCAGGCTAACTTCTAAACATGGTAGAAATCAGTAATGAGTCAGTAACGAGTCATAAAAATCTTCCCCTCTTGAACAGAAAGGTACTACAAAATGCTCTGGAAGTTCCACTGAGAGCATTGGAATATATATCTCAACTTCATAATGTGTATCTTTGTCTTTTAAGGTGAACTATTAAAGTTTCTTTTCTTATACTGATGGCTTTTCACAGCCTAATCACAACGCAGTTGGTGTTGATGAAATTACCAGCCACACTCTGGATTTGACCTGTCAGCACATCTCAAATTCAAAATAGAAAACTTCTCATGTTCCTGCCTCAAAAAACATAGACTTATCAGTCAGGCCACGCAGAGCTGAGAGCACTACTGATAGAGGCAAAAGTATTTTTGTGTTTTCTATTCAATCAGCTCCTTACTCTGGAATGTGCGTATCAAGCCCTACACGTGAGTGTGGATGACAAGGCACCCACCACGTGCTCAGGTAAGCTGGCATCCATGGAGGCAGTGAAGGTCTGGAAGCACATTCCCAAGGGAAACCTCCTCCACTGCAGGTACACCCTAGCTGGGTACCAGTCTCGTGCAAGATCTGTAGAGGTTCCTCTCTATTCCCATCTTCCCACAGGTTCCAAGTGGGATGATCCAGCAATGCTCGTGGCCCAACAGATAATCATGCAATGTGTGTGTCCAGCTTGAAAAACACATCCGAGCCTCTCACTGTGTGCCTGCTATCAAGTTGCATATTTGGCATGCTGGGCAGTGTCCTAGACCTTATTCCACCAGCTCTCTTGGAAAAACCAGTCACTGATTTACACACCCAAACATGAAATCAGGCTCCCCAGCTTGGCACACGGGCATGAGAATCTTAACCCTACTTATTTACCCAAAATCCCGAATGGAGAATTTGTCCTGTGACTTGAGTGAGAAGTCATGTTTCTTAAAATTTGTTCCAATATTTAGGGTCATCTTTCTTCATGATTAATTCAATTGTTGCAGAGGAAGAAGCTGTGACAAGGGTCCTGCCTTTCAGTGTGTTGTAAATATATCCTTTCAGTGAACTAACAAGGAGTGGCAAGGAAAAATATCATCCCAGCTTGACATGCTACCTCACTGATAGAAATAAAATTAAGCTAAACTTATGTAGATTCCTCTTAAGCTGCCATTCACAAGATACAACTAACCCCACTTATGGCTGGGTTATTTTAGGTCACAGAGCTCATTCTCTAGAGCAATAACAAAAAAGCAAACAACAACAAAAACAATCAGCTGGAAAAAATACAAATGCAAAAGATATTTAAAGAAATGTAGTAGTATCTGCAAATTTAAGGGATTTATGTCAACATAGTACCTGCTTGCCTACTTCCACGCATCTAACTATCCTCTTCTGTTATTTATAAGCAATGGCTTGTCTAGTTGAGTACTTGGGAAAGATGAAACAAATCCATTAATGGTGAGAAGTCAATACAACATAAATTAAAGCATGTCAAAACCCCATGTACACTCTCTCAGCTAAAGGGGCTGTAGATCAAATGAAGCCTTCCTACCCAGATTAAGCACCTTAACCTATGCACGTTGACATCATAAGTTTTCTTTACTTGATGGGGATTTTTTGAGCATCCACAAACAAACAAGTTGTCTTCAGCTCACATGCAGCAGGGAAAGAAAATCCTATGATTTATATCAAAGACTTTATTGAAGCCCCTCACTGATACCCTTGATACCTTCTGTGACAAACTTACCATTGATTTCAGTGGAGTAATGTCTTCTACCTCAATCTAAGTTTGTTTTAGCAGAAAGTGGCCTGAGGTACTGCCAGGCTTTATATACTATATATTGTTCATCATGAAAAGAAGGGAAATAATCTTACCCTGTTTATCTGAGTGCCAAGATTGCCTTCCATCAACACTACAGAAATATATTCTAAAAGGACTTTTAGCTATAATCTTGGGTCTAGTCTGATTTTTTTTTTTAGTAGAGCTCTTAAAGACAAGAGTTAGTGCTGCCTGGGCATCATTTAACATACCAAAACCATAGGAAATGCCTGTGTCTGCTGGATGAATCCCAAATGAAAACATTATGTATAGGTGGAGTTTCAATGTCTCTCTTACCACTCTCAACCTGCTTTGAATTCTGCCATTTGCTCCCTGTTGTGAAAGTCAGTTTTTTTCTTCTTTGGACCTGATCCAAAACTCATTAAAGCCAGTGTGAATTTAAATGAATGGACTTTGCATCATGATTTTAATTAAAGTCTTTTACAAACCCAGCCCTCTGAATGTTTCACCCTTGCTGAAACACTCTTATCTTTGCTTCTTCTGCTATTAATGACACCAATCCTACCCATCCCAGCACAGCCTATTCAAAGATGACTTTTTCAATTACCATCAACTGCCATCTCTATGCTAATAATTCACTGATCTACATCCCTCTAGATCTGTCTCTGTGTGCAAATTAAGGTCTTGGTCTGCCCCTTTAGCATCCTCTGGTATTTAACTATCACCTAAAACTAAGCATGGCAAAAACATAGTTCTTAACCTTTCCTTCCAAACTTTCTCTTTCTCTAAGAAATGTCACTATCCTATCTGATTCAAACTTGCTGCTAGCTTTGACTCATACCAATCCCCAGATCTTTGGATGCTTGTTTTGCCTATACCTGGCTGGTCTAACATCTCTGAAATATGGAATCCCTTCAAGGGACTTGAGTTCTCATCATCTTGCCTCTCAATCAACGCAGTATTACTTTCTCAGGCCCCAAAGGGTGCTAACTTATTCCACTTATATCCAGTAAGAATGCTACCAAAAAGAATGGGTTTTTTCCTAGCCTGTTGCTTTGGCTAAGACTTTTCCTTCTTGAATAACATATGAACAGCACTTCTTCGCTTTCCAAGCCCTTCACACACTCCTGTCAGTGCTTCTACATGAGCCCACATCTCAATTCCTTTAGCAACTCTTCACCAAGGCTTTTTGTTCTTTTGCTTTTGCATAACTGGAAAGTGCTCACCACAGAAAGGCACAGAGGTTTCTCATTGTTCCAATAGGACTTATTTTTCCTGGGGAAAAGAAAAGCAATAGACAGTGGTCAGACTGCTTATCATTCCTACAAGAAGCATTTCATTGTTTCTTCTTACTCCCCATTTGACGGTATCCACTTGCTGTCTCTTCTTGCATAGCTGTATCATAGATCTTTGGGCAGTCTCTGCTTTCTACTTTTTCACTCATGCAGCCTCCAAGCAAAAAGGTCGTTAGACACTGTGATAATATTGATCTGTACAAATATTTGTTAAGATTTTGAAAAGGTCAGAAAGCATATGATAAAAAAGAAGATATTTTTGTTATTTTAAATCACACGTCCAATGAGTGAATGTGACTAATATTTAAAAGTAAAGCAAATAAAGGAATGGTTGTATAGCATCCAGATGATGCGTCCCCGGTCCTTCAGGTACCCAGATACAGTTAAACAACAGAATCAACTCACCACTGAAAAGCACATGTTTTAAATGCCCATATTTTGTGGCAAAGGATATGAGGATGAATGAAATGTTTGATTAATGTAACTTCTGTAGGAAATTATTCATAAAAATTCACTGTGTAGTCTACATTTATGTAGGATTTTGTTTGATGCCTCACAGACCAGGCTACAGGCTTCAACATTTTGTGGCACAAAATGGCAAGTTTTATATGTCCCAATACACGCTCTGGTCCACACTGAAGGGGGATCACATGCTAATTTTAGGGATATCCCTGCCCTCACCTTTTCCTGCCCCACATTACTGCCTTTTTCTGCTCCAGGCCCTGCACTACTCTGGTCCTGCCTTGTCTGCAGACACGGTCAGCCCAGGCTCCGTGCTCTACCTCCTGTCTGATCTCGGCGTGCTCCTCTGGCAAAGAGAGTAGAACTCTCTATTAATCTGGCTTTTCTCTCTGTTTGTCACTGTGACTGCAAAAAACCATAATCCTGTACCTTACAGGTACTGACACACAAGAGATCAGAGGTTTTAGGGCAGCAGCTGTCACAGTGCTTCCCTTTCCACTCAAGCTTTTGCAGCCAACACAGGAGCGGTCCCAGAGCAGCAATGTCACTTCTATGAAGTGCTCTTGCCTTTAAGGGAAATAACTGGGTGAAGAGGAGTGGAATTGGCATTCCTAATGACAGAAAATGAAACTATCACCTCTTTTCAATCCTTATCAATATCTAATTTCCTTATAATAGATACTTGGGGTGATTTTTCTATTAGGTGCGCAGTAGGGAAATGTGCTGTGGTGAGGTTAACATACTGGCTTGTAAACAAATTTCACCATTAAGTACCAAAACTGCTTTGACAACTTACTCAGCAGTAAGACTAGAAGAGGATCTATTTAAAAATAATTCCACTGTGAAATGAATTGGAAAGTGCAAATACAGCCTGTAAAAATGTCTATACTCACTTTATATCCTCTCCAACATCCCAGCCAGAAGTTCCCTGGTCTATGTAACATATTGCTTACCTTCTCAGTTCCTCGTCTTTCTCCACTGATACTTCCCAGTTTCTTCTTTGTAGTTTCTGAAATGCAGCATTCAGCATTCAAGACATGGGAAGCACAGATCTACACAAGAGTATGAAGATGTTTTTTCTTTTGTTATCTCTTCTCTCTCTAATAGTGTTTCATATTCTGCTTTCTCTTTTAATGTTAGAAGACTATATTAGTGGTTCCTTTTTATGTGCTGCAGCTGATACTGAAAGAGTAAGAAATGGTATGAAGGACATTGCCACAGGCAGGTCAGTCCAGCCTTGGAGTTGTTGGAATAGATGAGTAGGGACTGAGAGCTCAGACATTGTAATGACAGAGTGAAGTCCAGATTGGAACAGAACAGATATATTAAAAAAAAAAAGTAATTAAGGAAGGATTATGGGTGGAAAGGGACCATTACATTTTTGTACTTTCCAGTGAAGATAGAGAAAATAGCACAGGTTAGTCCCAGGCACAGAGTGAACAACTGATGCTTGGAGTCCATGCAGCAGCTCTGCAGGCTGTATCCCTCCCTCTGCCAGCACTGGGCACCCCCTGGGCATCCTCTGCATTTGTGCCACATGATGTGGTGGGTTTATGACACAGAAAAAAAGCCTGCCAAGAATCTAATGCTTGAGCAGGATCCCAGGACAGTTTTAAAAATTAGATTTCCACCAGTAAAAGGATGAGGGTGTAAATCTACAGGAAGTACTTGCTGCAGACTTTTAATGAAAGTACAACACATCGGGTTCACTAGAGATAACTAGATTCAGTGCTTGGGGTAGAAAGTCCACCATTCATCCAAGGAAGCACACTTGCAGACAAATCTAATCATTCTCAGAAGGAAAACATGCAGAAGAGAATTTGATGAAAGCTGTGCTTGAAAGGGCTTTGGACTGCTTTGGGCTGAGGGCAATTGGAGGAATTCTGTTTTTTTAGACAACTAATGGCAATTTCATTTGGGAGAGGTCATTTGTTTTTGTTTTGAACCTATAATTCCTTGGTCTAATAGATACAATACATCATATTTGCTACTGAGCAAATCTAACAGATTGAGACTGTTTAAAAGTCAGGATGACTGCATCTTGACTGTGAACATTTGACTTCCAAGTATATGTCCTAAAGCCCTAATTTGCATAGATATGGATTTACAGATCACTGACTGACGTCCAGTGACCAGAGTCAGAACGTTGATGCCTTTTTTGGTTTTTCTTGATTTAAGCTAAGCACTTTAATTTTATTTTCCTTCTACAGCTGTGTGAGTGCTAGACTCCTGAAAAGCACCAGATATTTTAAAAGACATTAGTGCAATAGATTAGCTTCTGAAAATCTAGTTTTTGAAATCTAGTTTCATCAGTGTACTGGATTTGCCTGGCAAGGTTTTGGGGGGGGCGTGGGTGGTGCTCAGGGCTGCCTTCTGTGAAAAGCTGCCAGAAGTTGCCCTGTGTCTGATGGAGCCAGTGTCAGCTCCAAGACAGACCTGCTGATGGCCAAGGCTGATTCCATCAGCAGTGGTGGCAAGACCTCTGGGATAACATATTTAAGAAGGGGCCCATGAGCCCCTTTACCTGCAGGCCATGGTAAAGACCCCTGCAGTCCATGGAAGTCCACAGGAAAATAAAAGACTCCTGGCAGTCCCTGGAGGGTCCTGTGCCAGAGCTCATGTTGGAGGAGCTGTTGGAGGACTGTATCCTGTGGGAGGTTTCCCAAGCTGGAGCAGGGGAAATGACGTGTCCTCACAATGAGGAGAAGGAACAGCAGAGACAATGTGTGATGAGCCGACCTCAGCCCTTATTCCCCATTTCCCATCTCTCTGTACAGCTGAGGGGAGGAGGGTAAGAAATTTGTAAGTAAAGTTAAGACCAGGAAGAAGGAGGGGGAGGGGGGAAAGGTGTTTTTAAAATTTGGTTTCCTTTCTCATTATCCTACACTATTTGATTGGTAATAAACTGAACTGGTTTCCCCGAGCTGAGCCTGCTTTGCCCATGATGGCCCTTCTGGTGGTAATTGATGAATGATCTCTCCCAGTCTGTATTTTAACCCAGGAATCTTCTGTTGCATTCTCTCTCCATTATCCAGCTGAGGATGGAAGTGATAGAGCACCTTTGGTGGGAAAAAGGTATCTAGTCAGAGTCAACCCACCACAGTCAGCCTCCATCTATAGGGCACTTCATATCAAAGAGATAAATTCCTCTTGCACAAGGAGGGATTGGCCTTAAACAGTCAAGTCTGTAAAAGGAGAGAGCACAGATTTTTGGAAAGCATCCAGGGAAGATGCTAAACCTTTATCCAAGAAGTGAGATATGAAAGAGGAAATTCTCTCCTCTGCTTGACAGGATTCAAACCAATATTGCTGTCCCAGCCACTAACTTTTAACTTAAACCACCAGAAAAAACTTTTCAAAAACAACCTGGGATTAATTTAACCTGAGACAGAGCATGCAGTAGTGAATAGATAGGTAACTTTTCCCAGTCTCTTGTGAGAAAATCAACTCTTTTATTTGGAGTGAGCCATCAAGAAGTTTGCTCAGTAATGGAAAAATTCTCTTTTGCAATCTTACACACTCTTCTCATACCTGTTTGTCATTTTGCTACTCCTTATTCTTGCTATTTCTTTAATTTCCACTAAATTTTTTCCTTAAAGAAATTTGTCTTCTCTAAGTGGCTTTAGTACAGTTCCTTCAACACTTAAGATTTTTACAGTCAGCCTGTATTAATGTAGATAATCCAAGGCAGAGTCATTTTTTGTTGATAGAGGAGTAGAGAAGTTGTAATGATCAAGAAGAGACTACAGCTGGCATTAGCAAGGGGGTCAAAGATTAGAAACTCATTAACAGATGGTTATGAAGCTTCTCTTGAATGTTAGGTTCAAGCCCCAGATAGTGATATTTATTATCCTTATTTGATGTTGGGGAACAATCAATAACATTTGCTTATTGGTTATCTACCAAGATTGAGAAGTTTCCTTTCATGAGGGATAATGAATCACACACTGAAGAAGTCCCTCTCCCCTGTGAGTATAATTAAATATTGCATTAGCTGATCAATAACAACTAGATTTAGAGGGGGTATGGGACACTATGCCATTAAACTGATGACAGGAGCAGTTTAGTTTTTTAAAATTTGTCTTTGAGAAAAGATAGAAAGATAGTCAAGATTTTCAAAAACATAAATCTGCATATTTTTCTTAAATTCCTTTTTTAAAGAGGGAATTGAGTCATTCATCAGCATCCAGCTGGCTGAAATAATCGCTTTCTAGCAAGAACTAAATGTCAACTCTTATTTTGATATCCTGCTCTATTTGAACATAAATTAGAAAAAGTAAGGAAAAACTGACATTTTCAGTAAAAACAAAAATTAAATTTCACTTTGTGCCCCTAGGAGAGTGCCCTTCAGCACAGAGGGGACTTGCACCTGCTATGAGCACTGGCAGCAACACCACTGCTCTGTACACCCCAATAAGGACACCTCAGTCCAGGGCATTTTTGTCCCCACAGGGATGGCAATGAGGGCTTACTTTGCTTGGTGGAAGTTGTCCATATGGACCCCCTACATTACTTGGTCT
>VYZQ01048894.1:7283-20402 GCA_013400655.1 Mystacornis crossleyi | reverse complement strand
CACAAGGTATCATCTCCACTTGACTCCTGCCACTTTTCAAAGGTTGTTCTTTCTTGAATATTCGTGGTGTGATATTCAATCATAAAACATTAACACTCTCTTTAGAAATGCTGGATGAGCATGAAACCTTAATGAAAACTGGTAAAATACTACTGCTAAGTAGTTTCATGCTGATAACCATCAAAAAGCTCATGATCTACAGGGCTGCAGACACTTACAAAAACAAACAAACAAACAAAACAAAAAAAACCCACACCAACAAAAAAACCCCTGACATGGTTTTGACCACAAGTTATCCTAAAACCCACAGGACATCTTTCATTTCAGTCAAAATACAGTGCCATCCTCCATGCTGACCCAAAACACAGGTTCATAGCAGTCTGACAAGATGTCAACCTCAAGCCATATGCCCTTAATTCTGCTGTCACCCAAAACCACTTGCAGCACTTCCACTTATATGGATGATGAGGGCTTAAATGCTTAAAGAAAATACAGCTTAGCTTTGCCCAGTGTCATTAAGCACTCAGGAAGTTACAACTTCTCAGCATGAATGTTTTCCAAAACATAATGAAGAACACTAAATCTTCATTAGTTTTGGGGAAGACAGCTTTAAAGTCCAACAATAGTATGTTATAAGCGAGTGGAATTTACACTTTTGGTCTTGTTACAGAAAAACCTTAATCCTGACGACAGGCAGATTTTTCAACAGGAGATGGACAGGGGTCATGCCTACAACTTTAGGATTTGCTGATGCCTGACATATGAACCATCTGTTATTTTGGGACTTTGCTAGAACAAGTAATTTCTCCAAATATCTGAAGCGGAACAAATTTTCAAAAGACACAATTGACAGCTACATGCACCTTTGGGCTGTGTCAAGAGGTAAAAGTGACCTTAAAAAGGGCAGTGTTCATCTGACACCACGATCCGAACATCTGCTTCATGGTGCAGTTTCACCTGCACCTTCCCTTCAAGGACAATTTCAACAGAGAAAAGGACTTGCATCTTCACCTCCTGGGATGGACTCACACTGCTTTCCCTCTTCATCTCTTTAGGTCCTTGTCACTTCACAGAAGGTGGCACCCTGCTGAGTAGCCAGGATTACTTGGCAGGCCCATCTGGATGCAGCCACCCTGTGAGCTTCCCCTTGGGGAACTATGAATGACGTACAAACACCAGTTGGCATCCACAGTGCAAAGTGCCATTTCAACAGCAGGAATTAAAATATAGGAAAGAAAAAGGGCCTTCGGAATCCTCTTGTCAAACTTGCAGGGAGTTGGAAGCTGGGTTTGAAAGCTGTTTTCTCTCTGTACTGTTAACATGGATGGACAGTTGTCAGAAATGTTTGCCTGTCTCCCTGTTTGCCCACCATCACTGCTGAAGAACTGCAAAACTATCTTTGCAGTCAGATAGCATCAAAATAAAGAAGACACAAAGGACAGATGAACAAATACTAAAATTCATGCTTCTTAAGCTGTTTATATCTTTTGTCTGTGAGCTGCTGAAAAGTAGTGAGCTTTGCAGAACTGTGATAAATATGGTATCTTCAGTGAGGAAACAGTTCTTTATCCTAGAAAAAAACTCACTGACAAAGAAGTAATTCAGTGGTTGACGTATGGGCTGAGGACCTCCACTCCATCTTCCACCAGCAGTTGAGAAGTGAAGCCGAGGGACAAGAGCCAGTCTGAGGGGGATTTATCTTCTTCTATCAAAATTAGATGAAGTATAAGCTATTGCATATACAAGGATGAACAAGGGTTCTGTAGAAGCTTAGTGTCACCTGGTATCTCAGGCTTTCAAGTGATCATAAAAACAACTTTCGTATTATGTCCTTGGGAACCAGGAAAATGGGGAATTGTCTACAGGACTCAAAGCTCTGCACCTCAAGGCCATGCTTCAGTGTTTAGCACAGATCTCTTATCTGGAGAACTCCGTGTCCCACACAGATAATTGTTACCTACCTGCTCTCCACTGTATTTCTAGGAAACATGCAACTAGCACAAAAGAAACACATCTTCAGTGGTTGTTTCCTGGCATCTTTGAGGTGAAGAACAGCCAAGGGCCATGAAGAATTCACCGTGTTCTCACCAAAAGGATAATTTTGGGGGGGAAATTTTAAACAGGCTTGTGAAATAGCACGGCAATGATATAGGTGCCTCATGAACCCAGGAAGATCTTTGGTCTACAGAACTATGGTCTGAAAATGTATATAGGTGCTGCAGTTCCTTCAGTGTTTGTAGAAA
Organism: Mystacornis crossleyi; assembly: GCA_013400655.1. Lineage (NCBI taxonomy): Eukaryota > Metazoa > Chordata > Aves > Passeriformes > Timaliidae > Mystacornis > Mystacornis crossleyi. The sequence continues at coordinate 18,159 of VYZQ01048894.1, read as the reverse complement.
TCTAGTTGAAAAGCCATAAAAATGCAAATTCCATCAAATAGAGAATGTGTGTCCCACCAGAATGTGCTTTTTGTGGCTGTTATATTTTTAGCAATTTCTTAGTCCAACAAATTGACCCATTGTTCCCTATACATTTTACAGGCCAGCAAGGGAAAACCAACAGGCTCTATTTTCTGTAAAAGTCATCATAAAATGCTGATTAAATCTAGTAGAATCACATTTGTCAGCTGAGATGAAAAAAAGTACAGAGGTGAAGAGGTAGCATTATTTTTAGGTCATCTGAATTTTAACAAGACCGAAAATTTCCATGATACAGTACCTTACATGAAAATTTGATACCAAGCAAAAAGAAATTTGCACTTTGCTTGGTGGTTCCCAAGACTTATTAATATATTTTTTATTATTAACTGTGCTTTCACAGCATCACATTTCTATCCCACAAATGATAAGTTATTGCAAAGGTCACCATAATTTATAGCCCTTGTTTTCCATTTAATTGATGATTGAAAACAGTGGAAAGAAATTAGTAGATCTTTAATTCTTTTCAGGCTGTAGAGCTCATGGCTGAGCAAAATCTTCTCAATGTCAGCAGAAACCTTTTGCCTCAGGGTGGCTTGAAAAGAAGCATTTAATGCGAATGGTTTGAAAATTATTTGCAATAATTTCTTTTATTTGTGTATCTATATAAGTATTAGATAGCCTGTAAACCTCTAAGTCACAGCCATGAAGACCTGCTTTCCAGCGCTGGAAAACTAATATATAGAAACAGCCCAGACAACTGAAATTACAGGAAAACCAGGATTATTATTTCTTAGTTGGAAAGGTCTTCATTAAGAAAGCCCACTTCTCTGCTAAGAGCCACTGATTGGCCTCTGCTTGATTACTTTTACTTTCTCAGTTACTTCTCATTGTTCTGAAGCAGGAAGCAGACAATTTATTATATAGACTATGTAAAAATTCTGTGAGAAGTTCATGGAGGGAGTTGCCTTTTATGCTCATAGTTTTTAAAAGAAGAGAGAAATGTGATTGGTGATAGGTACTCGCATATGGTTTGTCTTGTTCACTCAGAAGCAAAATACACAACAGCTGTAACAGTCACTGTGCAGTCACTCCATATCAGCACTTGAGGGCCTGTACTGAATCCACTCAGACTTGAAGACTGCAGGTTTCAGAGTCTCATCTGAGCAACTCAAAGCTCTCACAGCTAGAAAATGTGAAAAAAACTGTGGGTGCAATACAAGTTAATACTAGTGCCAGGCAAATTGTGGTGACATTGTTAAGGAGAAGAATGGGGAGTGGAAACAGCGACACTCAGTCCCCAGTATGATGTAAGCAGGATCTAAATTGGTTGAGAGCCCTTGTGCCAAGGGAATCACTGGTTTTCCGGAATAAAAGAGATCTCTGAGGAAGCTACAACAGTCCCCTTTAATTTTCAGACTATGTGCAGTTGTCTTCACTGATTTCCTTGGTAAGTCTAGGCTTTCTAGGCCACATAAAAATACTGGAAAGTGCATACGTATCCCTCCCACTCACTGTCCTTTTGGAAAGCTCAAATATAAGAGAAAAAAAGCAAGAGCTCTGCTAGTGCATTAATGCACAGTCACACTGTTCTGGACTGCACTAGCTACCTGATTTTAGTTTACTCTCCTCTGGAAAGAAACACCTTCATCTCACTCAAATAGTTCTGGGAGTTAGAGAACTACAAGTCTTCTCAGCTTAATGTCACGAAACCCAAATATTTTGGGCCAGAGTGATAATTTTTAGTCACTGTATGGACTGCTATGAAAGCAAACATTAAAATTGTTATCTTGTTGGGAGACTTTCATGTAATTCCGTTGGATTTTTAACTGTTTTCCTGGTAACATGGTTGACAAGACTCCAGCTGCATCACAGGGAACAAGTCATACTTGTTGTGTCCCTAAAGTACAGAGATGATCCGGCATTTTACAGGGCAAGAGTGTGCCACTGGAACATGAATTTAGGTTAAACAAGAAGTCAGCCACAGAAGTTTGACAAAACTTTTGCTTAGAAAGGCTTGAAAATAAGCCAGCTGCTCCTCCTGGACACCAGACCAAGGTGTCTGCTCCGATTTAGACCAGAAACACTAGCTTTCATCCCTCACTGGGGACCATCTGAGCCACCAGGCCACTGGTTATTTCATATGGCTCCCTCTGCATTCTGTTTTCTATACATTATAAAATACTACTTTCCTCAGAGAAATATATTGCAACCATGTCCTACCACATGACTTTAACTTTTCTGGCTAAGAATGCCTTAAAATGCCACATACAGTCTTCAGTTTTCCGGACACATGAATGCAGTGCCATAGCGCTGGAGGCATGGAAATGTGGGCCAAGCCCCAACATCACCTCAGGGCGTGTAAGGGCAGGAAGGGACACCAGGACAGCGGCACAGCAGTGCCTCGGGGTCCCGCTGTGCTGGGCTACCAGTGAGCCCCAATGGCACACACACACATCACTGACTGATCCCTGACCTGGCCTGGCCTCTTGGGCCCTCTCTGTCTCGGCTCAGCAGCCGGCACTGCTCTGACCCTTCTCCGTCTGCCGGATCCGTAGGGGGAAGCACCGATGGGCAGAAGGGGTGGTGTACTCACGGCCTGGCCAGTCCAGGCTCAGGGATGCTGAGGAAAACATGTGAGCCAACTCTAATTTGCCTCCTGTGAATTGAGATTTGACGTAGAGCATGGAATAACAAAGAACTTCAGCCCTGACATTTCAGCTGAAGAAAAACATAAATGCTGCCACTCCTGTGAGTCCAACTGCAGAACTTCCACGAGGAAAAACTGTAAAACATGAAGCTTTTTCCCATCTATTGACCTTGGGCTGTAAAGGACAATACCTCTTGCACCAGCTGCTGCACTGTGAATATTCAAGCCAGTTGCAGAATGTTTCAGTAGAAGAGCACAGTGTCTCTTTAGAGCACATCAGTAATGCAGCATAAATTTAGGTCTTTCCAATGAACAATGATTAACCGGACTGAACAGTGAGAGGACCATGATAAAGTAGAGAGATAGCACTGTCTTTTCCATAAGATATTTTACATTATCTTACATTTAACATGGGAGCACTTGTAACTCTGAATTTTTTGTGTAACGTTTTGAGTCCTGCTAGAGATAAGAAGGACAAGTCTGAAGAGAGAACATCAAATCAGGTATGCATAATAGATTTGGGAAACCTCTTGACAAGCAGTGGAATTCCTGCAGAGCAGCATAAGGATTTAATTTCATGGATTTAGCCTCCAGGGTTAGGCTCCCCCCTGGGAGTTAAGAGGTCTCAGTCTTCTGGCCCTCACTATCCCTGCACAGAGTAGTGCTCATGCCGCAGCAGAGCGCCCTTTTTTTCTGTATCCCTGCTTAAGCCATGAAGTTGTCTTCATAATTAGATGTGAGCTGTCACTCAGAGGTGACCTAACACCATACCCTCTTGGGTACTGAAAAATTTAGGTTTACATTTCCAAATAACTAGTTTCTTTTATAATCTTTTATAAAAAGCTTGAGCATCCACATACACACTTTCCTAGTGAGGAAGCCCAGCAAACTCCTTGACTCCCTCTGCACAAGGCCAGCAGCTGCAGGAGCTTATGTTCTGGAGGTCACACCATCCAGAGTGACCATGGAGATGCACCAAGTTGTGTTCTGGAGCAGCAACAAGAGTGCTGCACTCTCATCTGCACCAGATTACCTCCTACAGGGTCATTAAATAGAGACAAGCAGTGATTATGCCAAAGCCCTTTATCTTAGTCTAGTAAGATTTCTGAGCCTTAACCATCACGTAAAATTGTCGACTACAGAATTTTTGGAATAAAAGACTGCATCTTCTGAGGTACTCAACACATCCTGACCCAGCCATAAGCAACACAAAAAGACCTCGTAGAAATCACTCAGTGGCAGGAGATATCCATGCACTCCCTGCATCTTTAACAAGTGCTCAGCAAACATCACAAGTGCATAATGACCTGCATCAACTCATGGGATAAGGTGCTATAACTCACTCAGCTGTGATTACTTTGGCATAAGAAAGAAGTAATTTTTTCACTGAAAACTCTTGAATGCTACCTCCAAGCTAAGCCCTGGAGCCTCAATGCTAGGTCTTTCTTAGTATCACAGATACAGCCCAGATATTCAAAAACTACGATGACTGCCATTTACTATTCCACAACCTTCATTTGATGTTGAGAGCTTCAATCAAACCTTAATGTACATGTCCCTGAGGACACAGGCTTTCTGTAGAGGACAAAACTGGTCCTTCAAAATGGTAACAAATATATTCATATATTTTACCATTTAGGTCCACTTTCAACTTGCCAGGAATTACTGGCAAGCAGTTTAGTGCCTGGCAGCCATCTGAAAGTCAGAGTACTATGCAGCCATTTGGAAGCTCTTCACCCATATATTCTCCACACAGTGAGTCTTGGGAATACAGGCCTTCATTGAAGCAGTTTCAATTTCAGTGTTATGTGGTTGCTCATTTTTAATCTGCTTCTACAGAGAAACACAGTTCTGTTGATTATTTCTGTGCAATAATCAACAAAAGGGAGAGTTTTAAAAGTATCAAATACTTGGCTGCTTTTCCCCATACAGATGTTATTTTATGTCTCCCGATAAGCTAAATTTTAAGTTCTTTACTTTAAAAGGAAATTATTTTGAATATTCTTGTGATTCACAACACAATGCATGACCTTGCCTGCATGATAGCAACAAAAAACATTACAATGGAATATGATTTAAAATTTGCTAAGTACCTGATGGTTGAGTTTTTCAAATGCCATTGCTTGGGAATCCTCAGTTCATGAACAGAATATTGGACTCATACAATTAGATCCTGCTACATCATTTGGCTACAAAGAAATTAATTCAAACTTACTCTAATCAGAATGCAAAGCATTTATTTGCTAATTCCACATTTCATTACACCAAAACCAACTTCCAGAATTAATTTTTAGTACAGCCAGGTAATCTCACATCCTGGGCATCAGGCTTCTACAGCATTTCAAGTCATGTTTCTTACTTTCCTGATGTCCTGGAGAAAAGATTTAGAAGATTGACAAATATGTGGTAGTGCCAGCCCACTGGAACAGCAGGGCAGACATCTGCTGTTGCTGAGCAGCAGTTAAGCCTGCACAGAGACTTTTAGAAGTATTCGTGGTGGCACAGGATTGATCAGGAGAGAAATCTGGCGTTATACAATTTCTCAAGGATTTACGCATAACTGAGAACAGAGAAACATCAGGTGATGGGATGATCTTTTCTTCCTGGGTATCAGTAGGGCCACATTATACTATGTAAGAAGTCTACACTGCTTCAGTAATTTGCTCTTTAATTAACTGACTATAAATAGTATTTTGATAATTTATTTATATTGAGAAAGATTTCCTGCCTCATACACCCAGGTAAGTTAAGCATAACTAATGTAGATTCTCAGATGGGTTAATGAATTATGTCAATTGATATAGGCCGAGTCAAGTTGTTAGTTTAAGAAATTAATTTTCTAACAAAGCGCTCATAATTAAAGATTTAATAATTTGTTTTTAATGTTGTAATTCAACTGCTAAATCAATTATATCATGGAGGCATTAGCAGCAGGAAGGCAATGCACTATTACACAAGATACACAGTGCTTTACCAGTTTTTCCTGAATTCCTATACCAGAAGTAACAATTTACAAGGTCCATTTAAACCAGCTTGAGTCTTCCCACACAACTGGGGAATTTGGACCATGTGTTCGAATGACAGCCTAGAAAAATAACAAATTTGTTGTGACTAAAGTCCATTATAAACTACTCTCACTCTTTTTTTTCTTTTACACATTCATCTTATGAAGCTTCTCAATGGTTACCATTTGCTGAAGCTATGGCAGCCCAACAGCTTGATCCACTATGCAGGAACATCAGTGGAAGCCTTTCTGTGAACTACTACAAAATCCAGGAAAATACAGTAGGGCATTGTTCTTCTCCCATTATACTCACAAGCACACATTCTGGTAATGAATAGTACAGAATTAATTAGAAGTTTAGCTGAGCTGTGCTACAGTGTTGCAGACAGCATCCTATCAGACTCCTGACTTGGGACCTGTTTGGTTTGTACTGCAAGGATTTCAGTGAGTTAAGGTTGCTGTAAGTATCTGGTAATATCTAATTCAAAATGGTTTCTGAAAAAGAAGTTCCTTGGAAACAAGCCTCATATATATGCATGCTATCCAAAGATGTATAAGCTCAATCTGACGTGACCACCATTTTCCCTTCCCTGAGAATGACTGTGGCCTGGGATATCCTACATCCAGGGATCTTCTTTACTGTATCTGACTCGCCTACACAACCACTTCAGGCAATAAGCAGCTAAAGCTGCTTCCTGTAATGGCTTCAGATCCTCCTGGAAATTGTTATGACTTTCCAGCAGTTATTTGTATACAATATGTCCACATACATCAGATATGTGCAGCACACATACACATTAGTCCCTCTGACATTCACTGTGATTTATAAAATTGGCTGCTATATGCATATCTGTGAAGAGGTTCAAATGTTCAGAGCATACCAAATCCAGCCTGGTACACCTTTTGGCAACAGCAGGGATGCTAAATATGGATTTTTTTTCAACTAGTGAGCACAAGATTTGATTGTAAAAGACAAGCGTTAGTCTTGTAGTTCTTCCATTGAATGTAAGCAGTCCATGTATCTACTCTTGTTTCCTACTGTCATGCTCTACGTGTTGTAAATGCAGGTTTATATGTGTAAATTATACATGCTTCACCATGATTCAGTTTGTGCATATCCCACTTTGAGATCTTTCAGCCCTGGCCCTCAGGGGTTTTAACTTAGGATGAAACAGCCAACAGAGAGAGCACAACACCCCGTGGAAGACACTGCCCACTAGGAGAGTGGTCAATATAGATATACAAGAAACCTATGGCAAAGATACCACAGAACAGCCTGATCTAAGAACCCTTCAGAAAAACCCCATGGAACTCCCAGGAAGCCCTGTGAAACTGCACATACTACTGGCCGCAATAAATAAGAACCACCAGCAGGACTTGGTCTTCCTGGTAGACTTTAAAATTGAGCTATGACTGAAGCTGTGGAGAAGCAGACTTGTAGCAAGGCAGGTTTTGATGGAGATTTGTCCATGTGTAGTTCATGGTTTCCCTTCTGAGGCTCATGTTAAGGATGGCTTTAGGCACAGACACACAGACATGGAAAAAAAACAAAAACAAACAGCTTCAAGATGAAAACACTGCCCAGGCTTCTCTGACTATGAGAAGAGAGGCAAAACACTCAGCACACCTCAGCAGTTCAGCATGCTCAGACCATGAAAGAGGATCCCAGTTCCCACAGTTTGCATGCACAGCCCACCTAGGATTACAGCCTGGTGGCTCTGAAGTGTTGGGGCTCGCCCTCTCTCCCCCTGGGGGAAATGGGCATAGGGGGACGCTTGGCGTCCTCTCCCTGTTCCCTTGATCATGTGTACCCCAAATCCTGTCCCCTACTGGTCACTTTGAATGTAGCCCGTGGGAGTTCTGTACTTAGGGGGTGCACACAGGACATCCGGGGAGTTGTTCTAGGGTTGTTCTTGGGGGCAGTCGCTGTCGGAGTCCCTGCCGGGCTCCGGCCATGTGCGGCTGGGAGAATAAAATCTGAAAACATCTATCAAATATCGTCTCCTTGATTCTTCCACGGGCCAAGGCTGTCTCCCAGGGAAGGTTGCAGCCACCCCACTGCAACACTGAAGGAGTCAGTCCTGCCCAAGGTTATTCACAGTCCTCACAGCTTCTTGCCCCTGTCTCCTGCTCTAGGAGAACACTGCAGTGGAATGTGCCTAATTAGTTACTAAGTAATTAATAAGCCATTTGGTCTTTATGCATGGGGTCCTAAAATTTAATTTTGCTTACACTGCTGAAAATCTGTGAGCTGCTTCAGGGATGAAAGGCATCACCAAGAGCCATTTTGGCTAAAATCTCCTGAATTTTATCCTGTTTAAAAAAAAAAAACAAACAGCAAAAATTAATGCAGCTAAATGTGATCATGTATATTCTTGTCCCAAGAGAACACTAAGCTTGACTCACAAAATTACCACATTTGGCAGTGAGGCTCTTCCACTTTTAGGGGCTGTAAAACTGTAATAAGCCACAGAAAGTTTTGACTGGATTTCAGTTCTCTCTCTGTGTGTATTTGAGGTCTTTTCCTGATAGCAGTAACACTGAAGTCAACAAAACTCAAATATGCATTTTCATGTCTTGCTAAACAATGGAAATGAAAAACAACGGAAACCAGCAGCACTGCTATTATGTATCTGTAGTGTGCTTATTTTAAATGTGTTTATCTTATTATAGTTGCATAAAATAGAAGGTGTTTTATAAACTGGTCTTTCAGCATAATAATATGCTAATATATTTCAGGCATGCTTTTTTCAATTGGTATATTTGGGCAATTTATCCAGTGCTTCCATATTAAAAAAAAAAAAAGGATTTTAATATCCACTCTCCACATAACTCCTCTAAAATTCCTTTTGACAAGAATACTTTTCAATCCTTCTCTGTGCATCATGGCATTTTCTATTAACAGATATGGAAATGAGAAATGTAAACAATGCTTGATGAAGTTTGTCTTTAGACATGGAACACTGTAGAAAATTGTTTCTGTTTATGTAGATGTTTGGGTAGAAGAGAAAACACACTCTTGCATTCTGTTCCAAATTATGAGACTTAAGGTAATGCACTTATTCTTCATCTGTACCAACAGTCCAACCCCAAAAACTGTGCAGGTTGGACTGGAGGATGCTCTTGGTAGAAGTTTCAGCTCAGAGCCTTGTGCTGCCCACAGCCTGAGCTTATTAGGGCTAAATTTAGACAACGAAGGGGTGTCTTCAGGCACACTGCGTGTACCATCACTGGGGTGTACTTTTCTGAAAACCACCATCAGGCTTCCACCTACCCAAACAACCCTGGCATTAGATACACTCTGATACGGTGCAGCAAATCCTTCAGCACCTTACAGGGATTGAAAAAGTCAAAAGAAACCTCTCCCTGCAGCAACTGAGTGCAAGAGGGATTTCAGCTGAACCATGCAGTGGAAACCAGGAGCAGCAGATCAGGATGCAACTTGCATTGAACCTATTGCTCCAAGAGTATAGTCTGCACATAGATACCACTGATACAGCCCTTAGACTGTATGGGACATGGGTAGGTTGCAAGCCACATGTGTAAGAAGTCCAGCCTGTAATCCATTCCCTATCAGTCTGCTGTGTGTTTGGAGGCCCAGCTGGCAGCCCTGAAACAAACATAAACATCCTACACTGAATGACTCATCCCAACACAGCACTTCAGCCCAAAACATGGAGCCCATTCTTCTTACACACTGAGAAACAAAAGCAAGACTTGGTTTCTGCCAGGTGGAAGCAGTGCCATTAGTGATCTAGCAGAGTGATGTGCCATGCAATGGGGAGAACAATAGGTAAATAGCTGCCATGGTTAGAGGAAAAAACAGGCTAGGGTAAAGTGACAGCCAGAGGATGAAACTCCCATTATAAAACCAGGAGTGGAGTATTGTTAATCCTGCTATCTTAGTGCATTCCTGCAGAATAAAAAGATAGTGGTATGAAAATAATATTATCACAGACACGCTGCTCTCTTCAGCTTCAAATAGAGAGAAACAAGTGCAGTAGATACCAACCATGCCAGAACACATTAATATTCCGATACAGTAGAGACAGAAGTGGTCTTCAAACATTCTGCATCTCCAGAAGGCCAACTTGTTTTAAATCAAGAACCACCCCTGTTAATAAATTCCTGCCATAGTTTTTTGATAGGAGAATCCTTCTATCTCCTTACTCAAAAGAAAGTAGCAAAGTAGTTCAAGGAGAACATCTTTCTTCATCTAGACGCATTGAAAAACAGGAAGAAAATAGTACAACCAATTAATTATTCATTGAGATCGAGGCCTATGGTCTTTAACCTTCTTTGTCTACTTCAGACTTCTACCTTTGCTTTTGTTTTATCAATGGTAAGGAATGACTTCATATTTCTACCAGTTAGCAGACTTTATTTTGTCTCTAACATCACTTCTTGCATTTGCACAAAGCAAATCTTGTAGGGCTAAATGTATCTAGCAGTGGCCTTTCACTTCAGGCATCTTTGTTCCAGCATCTTCCCATCAAGACCTGTACAGTCTGATTTTTAAGGCTGATGTGTTCCTGGTGCTCCAACTGATTCCAGCAAGGACTGTAAACACTCAGCACTTTTGAAGGCTTCATATAAAGCCGTGAATAGTGGACAGGCACAACCCAGCTTGGAGGTTTCCCACAAGGGAATATAGATACTCCGAGCCATGGGGGTGCACAGGGGATAGAAAAGCAAGAGGATTGCATGAAATTTGTCCTGAGAGTTACACCAAGTTGTGCTGGGATCTTGGTGAGAGTGATGGGAGGAAGATAGGTCAGGGAATTGGAAAATGGAGGGAAAACTTACTCACAGTAACCTTTTTCAACCTTTACAGTGTTTCCAATTGCAAGAATCATGAGTTTTGGCACCTCTCAAAAAGATCCCCACCGCAAAAATAAGTTTTCTTAACTAAAGTTCTTTTCCTTGTGTTTTTGGGAAAAGTTCTGAAATATAAGGAGAATTATCTAGTAATTTGAAAACTGGGTAATAATAAAATACTAAAATGGAGGTAACATTGATTTTTCTTAATCCCTTTCTTTTTAAATGATCTCATAAACTGGGAAAGTTGATGCAGTGCCCTGAACTGTGTGAACTTGGTTTTGTCAAACTTTGTAATTCCTGCTGTAATGACATGATTTTTTGGGTCATATGTAGGGAATAAAGCAAGGACTTAATGCTTTTATGTTTTGGTATCTCAGTTTGAA
>VYZQ01048889.1:7568-19333 GCA_013400655.1 Mystacornis crossleyi | reverse complement strand
ATTATATTTAGAATTTAGAATATATTATTGTTATATATACATTTGGTTGTACAAATGTTCAACCTGTAATTCATATTCTTTTTTCTACTTACTCATAGTTTAACAAAAAAATTAAAAATTTATAGCTTTTTAAACTTAGAAATCCTGAAGCGTAAGTTAGGAAATTAACTTAAAAATATCATTTTAGTGTTAAAGACCCTTCTAGAAAGAGAAAAGAGAGTAATTGACAGAGAATTTCAGTTACTCAAGTTTCCCAACAAAATTTTAGAATTCCTCTTCATGCTTTGTGAAATCATTACTACAAAAAAGGAGCAAAGAAAATCCTGGTCTTTTACATCCTCACAGTCTAAGCATATGAAACTCTGTCGTCCTTGGCTACTGCTGTGTCTCTGAGCGTTCTGTCACGTAGACAACATCACAGGTCCCCAGGTCCTTTGTTATGCAAAGAGTTGGTGCCAGTTCATGGCCTCTTGCCCGGGGGTCCTGCCACCCAGAGCTCCACTTGCAGCTGGCACTGCGGCTGCTCACCAAGCCACTTGCACAGAATGCCAGCCTCAACAACCCTGACACCTCTTGAGCAATTCCAGAGAGCCTACATCTCTGCCCCGGGCAACTTATTCCAGTGTCTAACCACTTTTTCAGTGAATATTTTTTTTCCTAATAACTAATCTAAACCTCCCGTGGCACAACTTAAGGCCATTTCTTTTTGTCCCTTCACTTGAGACATGGCAGAAGAGACTGACCCCCACCTTCCTACAACCTCCTTTCAGGTAGCTGTAGAGTGTGAGGAGTCCAAAACTGATTGGCAACAAGCATGTCCAAACAGGATCTAAGGTGCAGCTTAACCAGTACCAAGCACAGGAGGACAATCAGAAAATCACTGCACTAGTCCTGCTGGACACCTTTTTGCTGGTACAGGCCAGGATGCCATTGGCCTTCTTGGCCACCTGGACACACTGCTGGCTCATATCCGGTCATCTGTGAACCAGCACCTCCAAGTCCCTTCCTGCTGAGCAGCTCTCAAGCCACTCTTTCCCAAGCCTGCAGTGATGCTTGGGGTTGTTGCATTCCAAGTACAGGACCCAGCACTTCGCCTTGTTTGAACCTCATGCAAGTGTCCTCATTCCATTGATCCAGCCTGCCCAGATCCCTCTGCAGAGTCTTTCTACCCACCAGCGGATCAACACTCCTGCCCACTTTGGTGTCACCTACAAACTTACTGAGAGTGAGTTCAATCCCCTCATCCAGACCACTGATAAAGATGTTAAACAGGAGTGGCACCAGTACTGAGGCCTGGGGAACCCCACTGGTGACAGTCCACAAACTGTGTGTAACTCCATTCACCACCACTCTGGGTCCCTCTACCCAGCCAGTTTTACACCCAGCAAAGAGTACATGCATTCAAGTCCTGAGCAGTCAGCTTCTCCAGGAAAATGCTGTGGGAGATACTGTCAAACACTTTACTGAAATCTAAGTAGTCCAACAGCCTTTGCCTCATCTACTCATGCCTCATCTACTAAGCAGGGTCCTTTGTCTGAAAGGAAGATCAGGTTGGTGTTGATATTGTTTGGAATGGTGTCTAGGATCACGACTGTCAGAAATCTTACTGTTTTAAAGAGTTTCATGTGCAGGTCTGGTTGGGGCTACAGAACTGTTTAGTAAACAGGTAATAGAGAGAAGGTGATAATATGTGTGTCCTTTTATTTTTTTGAGATACCATAAGAGGGCTGCAAATTAAGTTAGATATAACTTAATTAAGTTAGACATAACATTAGAATGAGGATGTGAGTATCCCACTGTAAAGGGACTGGTAACGTCAATTGGCCAGCAGTAATCAAATACAATAGATTTGTACAGAGAGGAAACACAAGGTGAATAAAAATAAAGGATAAAATAAACAGCAAACAAACACTTCTGAACCACTTGTGAATTATCAAAAGAATTGACACAAATTATTTGTAGTAGCTAGGGACTTATCTTTCCAAACACTGGAGATTAAATCTCCTTGTGTGTCATTCCATAGATTTTTCTGAGCTGATGTTCACTGTCATCTCCAGTGATAAGAAAAATCACATATTTTGTATAAATACACAAGAACTTACCCTGAAGGCTGATGCTGCTTTTGTGCCCCACTTCTCTATCACGGCAGCTACGGTCTTCTGGGGTTCCATACCACACAATTAAATATTTAAATTAAAGAGTTTATAGTTAAAGAGGAACAGGTAAATACTTTTAAAAACATTCTTTTGTGTCAGAAATTAAACTGGAAAAATTAAGATGGACAATAGAATGCACTGTGATAGGAGATAAAACTGCAACTGTGTAGTTCAAGAATATTTCATAGAAATACACTTAAACCCTCACCCCCCTTAATTTTCACAATAGTTAGGTGTAACTTTCTTTCTAAAGGGAAAGTTTATTAGCAAATTAAGTATATTGTATACTTGTTAACTGAGCTTTCCTATCCTGCCCTTCCCAGGTGAGGAAAAAATCTTCAATTTTTTTCTTCCCAGTTACAGTCTTGGAGGAAAAGTTACTATTCATTTTTGTGTTTTTTTTTCTTTTGCTTCTCTCTGTGGCACTGCTAAAAACTATTGAGTAAAATTATCTTTGTCTGTTATGTACAGGGCAGAGGAGTCCTGTTACCTCAGCAAGAGGTAAAAATTTAAAAGAAATTGGAGATACAAGCCTATATATAATTTGATGTTTTCTTGTTTGAGTTGAGACAAAATTGTTCTGCATGTGGGACATAATTGCTTGTCACCCTTCTGAGGCAGTGAGTCTTGTACTCATTATTAAAAGGGAACTAGGTTTACATAAAATGCACAATTTCATCTCCAAAGTGTCTTATAACTTGTATTTTAGACAATATAAATTCTTCTAAATCCACCACTGTTGTGGATATATGCTGGCTATTATTTGCTGGCTCTTCCTTACGTATCAGTAGAGGTTCTTACATCTAAAATATTTTTGTTTGTTGTGTGTTTTGAGGCTTTTATTGTTTGCACTTAGATGAGACAATGAAGCTCATCATCCCATGATATTCGTGGATTGAAAGGTGCATAATCTAAAGTGGAGTATTGCAGGCACAGATTAAGTGATTTCTTCAAAGCACACAAGATTTGAGACACCTTAGAACTGAACCTGAACTCTTCAGTTCTAGACCCAGGAATGAACCCCATATCATTCTTTGTTTCTCTTTATTTCTCAGCTAAATGTTTTAAAGTTATTAAACCTTTTAAACTGGATGTATGGAACAAATGAAAATGAGTAAGTGAGACTGATGCACAACTTTTAATATTATTTCACTCAAAACCTGCTAAAGGCGCATTGCTACCACTCGTTGAAATATTCTTCTTTAGGAAGACATTGATTATTCTTATCTGAATCTTCTATAACAGCTGCTAACACTAATCATTATATCTAACTAATATCAAGAGAAAATGGATTATTTTCCCTGCAGGCTTCTAGTGAGTTTTTCCACTGACTTGCTATCCAGTATAGTAACTGCAGTAACAGTAAAACTTTATAAGGTTTAAGAAGTGAATTTTTTTACTGACTATGCTGAATAAAGTGTGTAAGTCTCATTACAATATGGGAAAGATGTAAAAACAACAAGGAAATAAAATGTGGAGTGGTTGTATTGTTTCAATTGAAAACTGTTTTCTGGTGTTTCTGAGTTTCAGTTTATACAAATCCCACAGACCTAAAACATTTTAATTTAACTGCCTATAAGCAACTGTATTTGATGCAATTACCCTAAAGGTGTCTTTGCTTTAATATTCTGAATCCAAGTAATCTCCAGACATTATGTGCATTTGGCCTTTTCTAGTGCCAATACATTAAGCAAGAAATGTCTCAAAATGATAATTACTGTAAGGGAGACAGGACTGAGCAATTCTTTCTTCTGTGACCTCTTGTTCTTCCTTTCAAGCAGTGTTCAGTACAGCAAAATGTAATTGCATGAAGTGCATGGTTCATACCCAGACTACACAAAAGACAGAAGATACAAGAATGGGTGAAGTGATAATGTCCAAGAAAGTAAATGAACATGAAAGCTCTATGAACAGGTGGTAATGTGAATACAAATATATAACTGGCTGGCAGTCCGCTGCTGGCTACCTGTGAAGATGAGGTTACTGAATGTTTCTTTTAACACAGTGTTGAAGAGTCACTAGTGCAGCAGCAAGCAGAGGAATGATAATCAATAATTAACAGGACAGAGTGAGTAGAGGAGCTCTAAAATGGGATAAATTCAGCAGTATGGAATAATGTAAGATTTTCAGTTTGGAGAGATTTCTGCCATATATTATTGAAAATAACAAGGACTTCAAACTAATGTGATGTGGTTGCATTTACTTGAGCATGTGGTGCAACACAATGAAAAAACTGATGATTGGTGGGATGTAATTCTAGGACAATGATGGAAAAAAAGCATTGTGAACTGAAAAAAACATGAAGTTTTATTTCTAAAATAGGTTAAAAAAAAGTTGAATGTTGTTTGTGTTTAATGATAATGAAGGCTGAGGTAATCTAGAGTGCAAATGAATATTCACAGCAAAACATAACTTGCTGTTGGTGGTAAAAGGTCAGCCAGAAGACGACTGTGCAAAAGCCATGCCTGAAACATCAAGCTATACATGTTTGTATAATCTAATTACTTAGAAATGAAACAAATATCAACATACTAACACAAGGAAGAAGAGGCAAAATTACCATTCATGCATCAAACTTCAGACTCTAACACTCAACTAATATATTCAAACAATAAAGTGGAAAGGAAAAACCGAAACGACAACAACTCAGAGTTTCAGGAAACATCTCTACTAATAAGGAAATACAGTTAAAATCATCATAAGTCCAAAATAAGTTAAACAGATCATTGTTATTAAAAAAGCAATGTCCATTTTCCCTATTCCTCACAATGCATTTCCATTAAACTCCAGTGGTAAATGGTCTGAGGATCCAAGCTCAACTGCAGTCATTCTGAGATACTTTTACTGTTGGGTTGGTATATTCAGTCATCCCAGTGAAGGATGCAGCACAGGCTAGAGCTGCTACAAGATGTGAAGGACAGTTCAAAAGGTGGCTGAAGCAAAGAAAGAGAAAGGACACAAAGAGGTAAGAGCAGCCCTTCACCAGCAGCAGTGTGCTGATGGATGAGCTCATCAAATCTGGACTAGAGATAGATGGGCTAATCAGACAGCTGACAGCCACAGAGTAGGGCTGTCCTGGAGCACCTGATGAGGAAATGGGAACAGAATTGTCCTTTTGGGCTGCAGTTTAGCTGTTGTTCATTGTCCCTGTTTTACAGTGAGCAATGCATCTCTCCCCATCTCTTTTGACCTATATCAGTTTGTACATAGACAATCATACCTGAAGGGAACTTTAAGTTAACAATGTATGTTGCTAATATTTGTTTTGTTTTATGGTGTGTGATTAAAATTGTAACAGATGACTTCCAGAGTCACAGTGGACCTGGAGTGACTGAAATAAAGCCCTCTTTTCCTGCAGGAAAAGCACATACACTAAAAGGATCTCATGCATCCTCCAAGAGCTGTGAACCTTAGCCCAGAAATTAAGTGCAGTTGTGTTGGTGACGTCTAGAAAAACGTATCATGTTGTGTCATGCTTAGTGGAATGTGTGAAGTCATTGTTGATTCATACGATGATGCCTTAGGTTTAAACTTTTATACTTTTCAAATTATGTATCGCCTAGTGTGTAACTCTGAAGTTTCTTGTAGCTCGTTAGCTCTTAGGCCAGATAGACACAACAAAGCTTCTCTTAGCTTGCTATTCAAGGACACTCAGATTGTCCTAGGCCCAAAAATAGAGAGGTGGAGAAACTGAAGAAATTACATCATTAGCTAAAGTTTTAATTGGTGAATTTTTGTTGATATGCAAATGGACCAAACCTATAAAAGTGTGAAGAACTTGTGACTTGTCACTCATCTTGGAGTCCCATTTGGAAGTAGCCTCTGGCTCCCCAGGATGTACTTTTGAAGGCCTTTCAAATAAATACCTACCTTTATTCCCTTACTTCTGTCTAGTCTCTGTTTCTAGGTAGCCGGACAAGGCATCAACCACAGCTCCTCAATCTCCAAAATATGAAGTTCATATGGAATTTTTTCTTTGGTTTGGAGCACACAAAAATATCTACCTGTCTCTTCAGTGTTTCTTTGACAATGTAATTCTGTTCACCTGTGTTCTCTTGGAAGGCAGCTATGACTTCTAAATACATGCCACTGTGGTACATGTGAAACGCTGTAGCAGAGGAGCTCTGTTTGCCAGCATTTGCTACATCTGTACTTGGGTCTACCTGGCAAGTACAGCATCAACAGAAGTTCAGGAGAAACAGGATCTATGCTGTTTTTTAGTGTTAAATGAATTTTGAACGGTGCTGCACTAAACAAGAAGGTAGAAGGAGGATGGCATATGTGTGTATGTGGGTGGGTAGGGGCAGGTCAGGCCTTGTCCTGGCAAGGCAGTCCTAGAGCCTCCTAAGGCCTGTATCCCAGCCTGACAGAGCTGCCCATCATGGCACTCCAGTGGCAGGGCTCCATTCTCTCCTAACCCAGCTCCTGACTGGGCAAATGACTAGAAGTCCCACCTTGGGGGGGGGGGGGGGGGGGTGGCCCATGAAGGCCCAGGGATTTTAAAGGCTCAGCATGAGTTTGGCATGTCTTGACCCTACCTGGTTCTTGGGGTTCCTGTCTGAGCACTGCTGGAACTCAGGAGTTGGTAGCTATATGTGGTGTTTTTCTTTATATTTTCTGTCTTTCTCCTTTCTTCTTCTAATTCCTTCTTCTTGGAACGTTTTGAGTAACTTAACATCAAATGGGTTTCAAGTTTGCTAAACTGAATTGTGCACACTAATGCTGTGAGAAGTGCTTATGTTGATTGGATGTTCTAAATCTTTTACCAAAGTTCCCTGATTTTCTATGGTTTGCCAGTGTACTTTTGTCTTGCTTTGACCTCTTGAGACTATTGTATTCTCCCCGTGCATCTAACCCAGAGTACTTGAACCACTGTAAACCCCTTTTACAGAGTTGTCTGGGGCCTTACAGAGGTGACATGGGAGAAAGTGGCTAGTACTGATAAATAATTCCATTGTAAGTTTCTAGTTAAAATGTCTGTGTAATTGAAGATCAGTTCCATGGATTAAAGAAGCTGGAAGATTCATGTGGCACTATTTACACATTCAACACCAGAAAGCTGTCATTCATAAAAAAAATGTAAGCTTTGTTTACTTTGGGGAAAAAAGTTTGCCTTTTTTTTTTATTTTTTTTATTTGTATAGTGAGTTTATGCAGTTTCTCCCTGTTGTTGGGCTGGAATTGTCTTCATTATAAGCCTGCTACTGCTTTTTCAGCCTTTCTAAGGGAACAAAGGAAAGGTTATTCTAAGTCCCATCACAAGCTGGGCTCTTCAACAATGAAATAAAGGCTTTAAATGTTCAGCATTTGCTCAGTTATATAACTGCTATTTCCTGTATGCATTCAATTTAAATTGAAATGCAATTTACAAAATACGAAATGACCATTTGTTCTTGCAGGCCACTAGAGATCATCAGTAACACTTTCTAATGTTTTATGGGGTTTTCTTTCTAACTCTATAGGAAAACAATTGAGCTGAGTCTTTCCTGCCTTAGTTTTAATTGCTAATAAATCACTCTGCTTGCACATCATGCTCTCCAGCACACATCAATTATCATCTGCTCTCTTCTTCAGGAGAGGTCTAGAGTTGCCTCTGCCCTAAAAAAAACCTCACAATGTTCTCTTGATCTTTAAGACTGATTCTGAGGAAAGATGTTCTAACAAATTTGTCAGCACCTGACTGTCTTGGATGTTCTAGGTGCATGCTGATTTCCCCTTTAGTGCAAAACGTCTTTAGCTGTGACCCTTTAACTGCTTGTTAATGCGACCAGAAAAGCACAGCTTGAGAGAAAATAAAAAGCAACACATTTTAAAAACATTCTTTTTAGTAGAGCCTGGTATAGCCTATATACAGTTTTTACCTGAGACTAGGCATGTCTTTTTAAAAAGCTTTAGTATAGGTGATACACTCAAAATTAAGCTCCTTGCATCACTATTCCCCATATATTTCTTGAATAATTTTTCAGAGTCTAATGCTTCAAACATATTTACCCTTAAAATTAAAATTTTACACATTTCAGTCAGTTTGGATGACCAAGGCTATTACCCAGCATTTAGCCAACAGCTGGAATGATTACAGCTTTCTCCCTTGTCTTATCTGGTATCTCAGATCTGATTTCCTTCCCTAGTCGTAGAACTAGTATATACATGCCAGACTCAAATTTCTTTGTTTTTCTGTTGCTAGAAAGACTAATTTCTTTAACCTGTTACAATTTTAATCCTCTCTACCTACGCCTCCCATTCAATTGATCAAATATTTTTGTAGGGTTTGAACTTCAGATAAGACAACTGACCATCCCATTTTTAATGAGTTCATGAGGCTGGAGGACAAGTCATGTATTTGCCCAGTCTGGATCATGCTTGCTGCAGATGGAATCTAATTTGCTGGCTCTCTGTTAAGCCTCTGGGAAATTTACTTTTAAATTGACGGGAATAAATTCTGCTAATAAATTTTCAAGGGAAAAGGGATGTAGACCTGTCTAGCACAAAGCCTGTCTGAAAGTCATTCTAACATAAGAAACCTGCTGAATTTTCAGTGAAAGCCCTATCCTTTCTCCAGAAAACGGTCATTGTATTTTGGTTAGTATTTTTCATAAACCAGACCTCAACAGCAAAGGTATTGTGAATAATTCAGATAACTTATGTGCTATTGAAAGTAGTTTTGTTAGTAGGAAGTACTTGAAACTGATAATGACAGGTCATATCACCATCCCCTCCTATTATGGCAAGTTAGACCCTTATAAATGGATTAAGGCTGCCACACATTTTTCTTTGTCAGGAACTTCTTTAGACTAGTTTTTATCAATAAGGCTGTTATTGAGATGTAGTACTCTTTATTGTTTGCGCAGATGCATTGCTTACGCACACACAGTAGTAATTGTTCATGTACAATAATTGTTCAGTTACTTTACAGTAATTCTCTTATTTGTGTACTTTATATAAGTATCAGGTTTTGACAGTTGATTTATTCATTCTCAACTCATCATAAACTGATCCCTTTTGTTGCCAGCTATTGCTGTAAAGCACTATGAGAACAGCATGCAGGTTGTCAGCAGCATTTCCTGAAGTGACCAGTATCTAAAGAAATCCCTTGTTTTACTATCAGCCTGGGCTTTATTATTTATATCTTCCCCTGGAGCCTGGAAATAGCTCCAGCAGCAAATACCACTAAACTTTTACCAAGGGAAGATTTCATTATCAGATATCAGCTTCCCTAAATTAATTTTGTTGGTTGCTTCCTTCCTCAGCTGTATATGTTTCCTGTATGGTTTTGCTGTCTTTTCCACATAAAGTGGTAGCTTTTTCAAGCCATGCATGTATTTTTAAAATAGGATGATGTAGAATTTCCCAGCATGAGCAACAATCTGGACTCTATTCTTGTTGAAGTACACAGGATTTTTGTTCCACACATTTTAGATGTAGGCTTCTTTTTCTAGGTTTCTGAATACTAAAATTTAGAGATTTTCTTCCAATTATATTAGAAGGGTGAAGACTATAAGATTAGATAATTTAAAATGATTAGTTATCTAATTTTTGTTTTGCTGTAGTATTTATCTTAAAGCATTCTGGCTTTCAGTGTAGTTGTTAGGAAGTTCAACTAGTAACAGATTATTTTTATTTTAATGCTTGAGAGAGAAAGGTCACCGCAAATATGCAGTCTGCAGACAGTGCAGTCAGAACACAGACCCATATGGCAAAGAAACCACACCACTGACATCAACAAATATGACCACATTTTGATAGGGGATTCAGCAGTAAAAAAGACGAGCCTAATGAATGATCACACACTAAGCAATGTAGCTTTTTACATCCACCATCCAAAAGTCTGTAAAAAGAATGGAGGGATAATTTTAAGATTCCATCTTTTATTTCTATCCCTAGTGCCTTCTTTTGTCCCTCCTCATACTCTCATTCGCTGAGGAAAGGCCTAATAAATAAATTTAACCTGACAAAATGAAACTGAAGTTTCATCCTAGAGTGAATTTTATACCTGTCATTTATTCATTCATTCATTTTTCAAAGTACTTCAAGTCAGCCCATAGCTTGTAAACAAGAGAAATATACTGAATACTAATGGAGACAACTAATAATTGATTGGTTAAGAAGGGCACATTGATTGCTTATATGTAGAATGAGCTGTGGACCTACTTACTCTTTTTATGAATTGAAAACTTAATTTAAAGATGCTATTTATTTGGTGTTAATTATGTGATCATCATTAAAGCATTATAAAGGGATTTTTGTTGGCTTTGTGGTTACTTTCTTTTTTCTGAGCAAATGTATTTTTTGTTCTAGTTGACTAGGAAGCATTTAGTGTTCTAAAACATCAATGAAAATTAGAAAATGTTTGGGTATTTCTTTCTCTACATCGAGTTGTTTCTGTATAGGTAGAGAAAATTCTTATCAGAGCCATCTCTAACAGGCACCTTTAGTCGGAACAATTACTGTGTTAGTGGAACAGTATGCTAGTGATATACACAGCACTAAGTAGAAGTCACTGGAACTCATCCTTAAATGGGGTAAAAATCTCATCAGCAGTGTACAAAAATGGATGGAAACGTAAAAGATCTGTTGCACAGATCACCTGAGAATGATTATTATAATTTATATTGTTAAAGTATCCAAGTGTTGATCATTTTGAAAAAGTTTTATATAGATATACTTCAAAAATTCCTCCTCAGTGATATTATCGTATTGGGTAAGATAAAATGAAAGGAAATTGCTTCATTCATTCTTTATTTCCTTTCAACTATTTTGACCTTTGTTTTTGGAGGAATGAGGATTCAGTTTTCATTTCTTTGTACCTCTTCACCTGTCGTCTTAAAAAAGTGGCTGCACGTGCTGGGTGAAGTTTCAAATCTCCTGTCTCATTTTGATGTTGCTTGCATTGCTGAGGAGTAAGAAGGGCAAGATCATTCACTACTTATGTTCATTTTCTGGAACAGCTTTTTAAATTTGCTGAAAAGAAACATATGTAACATAACTTTTGTCAGCAAATAGGCTGTGGGTTTTTTTTGTTGTACAGATGTGATGAGAAGAGAACAGTATTTTTCACTGCATAAAATAGGGATGATGNTTACCTTTGAAAAGTCCCACAGAAGCTCAAAATAACTGAAATTTATGCTTCCTTAACCCTCTTTAATTCTCAAGTTATTTTTTTTCTCTTGGTGATAGTCGATCTTTCCTGCTCTTCATACCTGTCATATTTTGGTCCTTATGCACTTAATGGAAAGGTAGAACTTATGTTTGTTCTAGATGTTCATTTGCATTTTAAATGTTTTTAAGCAAACTGTATTCAAAAAATAGAATACAATATAAATTGTATCCTAAATTTCTCAGTATTCTAAATTGTATCCTATGAGAAGTGGAAAGAGAAAGCAAATTTTGGTTTTCAATAGATTCTACCTAACGCAATAGTTACTACCCAAGTGGGCAGCTCCTCCTTCAAAACCTAGCCTCTGGCAATATTTCCATGGGAAGCCTTGCATAATGCTGAATCTTTCCTATAAGCCCACACAAAAGTGTTAAATTCCTTCTGAACTCAATACACACTTCATAAAAATACACAGGATAGAATTGGATTTTAAACAAAAGCTAGCTAGGAAGCAGG
>VYZQ01048888.1:3739-17742 GCA_013400655.1 Mystacornis crossleyi | reverse complement strand
GTTACATTTTTCCATTCCGGGATGGGAGGGGGACTCCTGCCTTCCTTAGTAGACACCTGTCCAAAGCAGGACACTCAGTTTCTGACTTGCTTTGTGGTCCCTTTTTTCTGTCTTTTTCTATGCCTGGCATCTTCTTTTAAGCTCTTGCTGCTGCTACTTTTGCTCATTTTTCAGCTTTTATTTCAAATCTTGCTGTTATTTCATTCCCTTCCTTGTTCCTGTCTCAGTTTGTTGCAATTCCCTTTTCTGAAAATTCAGTCATAGTTTGCACAGGAAATCCCTGTCCCCAATCTATTTATTCCTCACCAGTGTTTGGATCTGGGGGAAAAAAAAAAAATCCAGTGAAAGCCTCCACTGCTCTGCCAGCAGTCAGGTTGGGTGAGAGCAGAGAATTGTCCCTTTCCTTAAATTCTGGCTGTGAGGGAAGGCCACACCAGCTAAATTTGCACAAAACAAACTTCCAGTGATTTTCAGCTGGTCTATATATACCGTGTCATGCAAGGAATAGAGATCCCAAGACACGCTGGACACTGAGGGTGAAAGAAAGCTCTGCTCTTTTCCTGCGGGAAAGAAAGCGAATGCTGCGATTTGAGCTGGGAAAGGTGAGGTGTGTTTGAGTGCACAGACAGGCATCCCTGTCCTTCATCCCTTGGTGGAGATGACATAACGTTGCTGTGCTTGGATAAGGAATTGCTGTCCGTACTGTGATACCACTGGCAGTGAAACAAGGGTTGGACGAAACAACACAGGACTGTGGGGGAAGCACTGCTGGGTTTGTCTGCCTTAGCTCTCGTCAAGAGGATGATGTTGCAGAAGCAATTGGGAAGTGCTGGGAAGGTCTGTGGTAGTGTGGAGACAGCTCTGAGGGTTCAAGGATGTGCAGTTCAAGGCTGTAAAGATCAGCAGTTCATTTGCCAAGGGCTTTGCTCACGTTTTGGAGATGCTGGCCACACTGGCTTTAGCCAGAAAGCTCTTGCTGGCTAGAGAGTGATACTAAGTGTTACATAATGTCTCCAAAGTGTCTATGTTCTGCTCATTAAGCTATTCTATGCTTTTCCTGCCCTTGCTCATGTCCTGAGGTTTTTCTCAACCTGAGTACTGCACAGCCCCAGGGCACAATACGCAGTGTGCTTTGGTCTCTGGGGGGCTGAACACAACAACTCTTCTTAACTTTGCCTATCTGAAAGGGGGGTGGTGTCATAAGTCAGTATTACTATAGTACGTAATTTTCAGTGAGATAATCAGAAATAGGGTGCATTCATGGCAGCTGAACCCATCCCGAAGAGAACACAGTACTAAGGCCTAGTGAAGCTGCTCAGCTGTGGTGCTGTGCAATCAGCAGAGGCCGCGGGCCGTGATCAGAGCCCTTCTGAATGTTGCAGGCCTGTCCCAGCCAGCCTGTTCCCTTCAGCACAGCTCTAAAAGGGTCTTGAGGGGGGGACTGCTCTATTAGTGAGGTGTTTCTCACAGGGGTACAGTATTTGATTACAGAAGGGTACAAATGAATCAAAATAGTGGTCAAGCAAAACACAGCTCTGGAAATACAAAGTCTTTCAGAATAAATATACACTGTCACTGGAGTTTTGAGAGTTCTTTATCCCAACTAAAATCCTCATCAGTGAGTGTGTAAGCATGTCAAATCTGGTGTCTAAACTACTAAATATTTTATAATGAAGGATGTTCTAGATCTATCCCTAAATTTAACAAATGGGTAGATGAGTAAAGGCATCTGCAAGGATTTGAGCTGAACACAACGAATGAAATGCAATAAATGACTTCTTTAGAGAAGTATACAATAAAGAAGACGTTTGGGGAGGGGAGAAAAAAGAGGCCTATTAGAAGTGTGATTTGTGGCTGTACCATCCATTTCCAGTGTTTCATTTAAGGTTTGCCTGAAGGCTATACAAACTAAAGTGGGAGTTTTTTCTATACTATAATTGATGGAGGACCATCCTGGATGCTAAAGGCAGCCTAATCTTAGCACAGTGGGCAGAATATTTTCTCAACAAAACCACAATTCTATCCTTAAACCTTCCAGAGAAAACAAGTATAAACTTATTATATAACTCTTGAAATGAAGTTGGTATTCTTCACTATCTTCATGTATTTAATACAATCTAAAGTAGGCCCTGTAAAAATATATCTTAGATTGTGGATTGCTTCACTGCTCCCCTTATCTTAGCAAAGATTTGCTTTTGAATTGCAATACTTTAAGATCAATGCACACAACTCTTGCAGAGGCTGGTACAAACAGGAAACAAAAGACTTGCTCTGTAGTGTTTTTAGCTGATGGCTAAAACTCTGTGCTGACTTACAGCCTGCTGCAATATAGAGAAGCCAGAAAATACTGTTTGACCATTTGATTTGAAGCCTTACATTTTGATTATTAGGAAAAAAAGAAAAAACACATGTAGGAAGAGAGTGATTTTACGCTGCGTCATGGGCTGCTGTCTTGCAGTGGAATAGATGGGCAGGATGCAGCAGAGACAGCTGCCTCGGGGCCTCTGCCCTGCAAGGAGTCCACCCCAATCCTTGCCACCATCTGAAACTACTGAAGAAGGTATTTCCTGCCTGCTGTATTGACTGTAATCTTTGCTGGCTGTAATGAACGTAGGTTAAAAAGTCACATATTCTACTCTGCTAACCTTGCTTCCCCTGCCCCCTCCAAATTACACATGAATATCTTGATTTTAGGAAACTAGCAGTAGGAAAAACCTTACAAAAACCCCAGATGTATTTATCCCACTATCACAACTGAGAGGGTGGGAATTATACTTCCTCAATGTCCAATAGGGTCAAATGCTGAAGGTAGCAATCTTATTAGAGGAAAAAAAAAAAAGGCTTTTTTGCAGTCTACAGAAATAATGTGAAGGTTCAAGACAGCCCTCTGAGTCTTACAGTAACTTTAGTTATTGTAACTTGAGAAGTTCCTCCAAGTGAGATGCTTGTGGGAGGCGGTGGCCTTCCAGTCTGTAACTTGCTCTCAGTTGTGGTTTCTTCGAAAATGTATTGCATAGGACTAAAAGATGGACTGGTATCTGAACTGGCACCTATTTATATAATTTATGGGCCCCTTAACTACAGAATTATTGGCTATCATGTAAAAATTTTTAACTCTGTGCTTGGAAAATCACAGATCTAGTACTACTAGATAAACTCTGGGAACAGAAAAACAAGTTTTAAAACGTTGGGAGCCCAGTAAATTTGTAAACGCAGCCACCAAAAGGCAGAATGGATTGAGGTCTGCACGGCCTGTTTTCTATCAGTGAAAGGTTATATTTTTTTTTGTTTGTAGCAAGATATTCTGATTAGTAGCTACAGCACTTAATACCAATTAAAGACTTGCTTTTGCGAAATCAAGTGACAGTGCTCAGTCCCAAGTTTGATGGAGATGAATGCAGTCAGATGGGACGAAAAAACACAGCCAATAGTACAAAACAAAAACATATATCTGAAATATTTAAGACTGATTATTTGTGATATCTTATACAATTTTTTAATATTTTATTTGGTTAGTAATTCCACTAAATTCTGCTGTTAATTATATCAGATGAAACCATGTGAACCATACTGAGTTTCCAACATCCTCTACAAACAGGGCTTATAACTGTTTATGTGGGGAGGGGTTTTATTATCTCCACCTGAGAGCTGCTCAGTCAGACACAAAGATGGGCTCCCAGTTGCTTTAGCACAACTGGAGCTGTGGAAAACTTCCCACGTTTCAGAGGTGTGACCACTCTTCTCCCACGCACATACTTATTTTAACGGAAGAACAAGCTGAAAGGGGTGGACCAACAACAACAATGAACTTGTTCTGCTGCATTTTCCACTCAGTCAGTGATATAAATATTTACCCTTCGAGTGGGGAAAACAAGCACTACTGGGTACTTGTTCTCTAACTGAACTGCCAGCTCCCTGTTAACACTCCAAGATAATTACCCATGACTGGTTTTCTGAAGAGCTCGCTGCTGCTGCAGCGTCCTTAGTGTGCCTTGTAACCCTGTGCAACTGCAGGAAGGTGAATTCGTTCCTCTGCCACTTCCATGACTGTGTGCTACAAACTGAGGTAGCAAATGTTAGGAACAGGAAAAGTTCTCAGACCTGGATGTCTGGCACACTGATGGACTTGAAAAGAGGGTGATGACTAAGAGATAACTACACTGCAAGTTAGAAGTGTCACTTAAAACTCCTGTAAGAACCAGAAATCAAATTAATGAGTTTGGTACCTTAGAGAAAAGGGTGCATTTCAACGATGTAAAACCTTAGAAAATTCTAATAAAGTGGCTTTGGTCTCTGGAGGGACAAACCTTTCAAACCAAGAGTGTATGAAAACACTCAGAATCATTAAAATGTTAACAGAAATTTCACTGAATTTGTTTGTTGTAAATATCTCCCTCTACAAGTAACAAGTGACTAAACTGCTAATCATAAATATTTCAGTATTCATTTTTTAGAGGAGTTCAGCCTTTATAAGGCATGAAACAGTTTAGCCTGATTATTTTTAAGTCAAATCTGTGCGTAAAGTCACTGCAAGATACAAATTTGGCTTAAAATATCCTAATGGAAAATTTGGGTGCAGAAATTAAATATATGAAACGTGGGGGAAAATTTTTAAAACAAAAATTATGACGGAGAATATTTAATGTGCAAAACTGGTACAGCAAACTGTGATAGAGCTAATCATGCTTTTAGTTTCACCTCATTTCCAAAGGGATCGGGTGATTACAGTAAAAGTTAAAATGCAAGAGGTGTTCCCCAGCTATTATTAAAAGTATGTATAAATCACACTTTTCTGGACACATGAATTCAGATTTTTGTATTTTGTCTAATAAGATGGCTTTGTGTTCTCATGGATAGCATGTTATGGCATATAAATCTGTTAGATTTCTGGTTCTTGAATGTGTAGCAGTGTGGAGACACCTACAACTGAGTTTCAGACATTTCCTGTTCTGAAATATTTAGAGTTTAAACACTTTTGAATAAACTTCTACAAGCTGGAGGTGTGCTGACTGTAAAAGGAGAATAAAGGGTTGCCTTATGCAGCCTACTTACAGACATACTTCTAACCATTCTGCAAACTATTTTGCACTTAAAATTAATTATGTGAATAAGAACTATTTTTCTTCATATCTTCCCTGCTGACAACCTTTTACCCAAATTAGAAATAATTTAGTTATCCCTTTACTTTTGTAGAAAGGCATCGAAGCAGTTGAATTTTTCTGATTTTTTTCATCTTTCTCAACCTGACTACCTGAAAGTAGGTATTCAGATCGTTTCTGTCCACTCTTACCTCCTCAGTGTCCTCGAGGTGTCTTGCAAGTGTTGCCCATGAACTGGAGCAGCTTTGTTTGGGCGCCCATCCTGCGCTGCCAGGCAGCGGCAGTGAGAGTCAGAGAAGCTGTTCCACCTGCGGGAGGGAAGGAGGGAGGGCAGGGCAGGGTCCCCTCGGCTGTGTGAGGCTCAGGTGAGCCCAGCAGGGTGCTCAGGCACTTGTTTGCACAGTGGTGCCTCTATCACCTCCCACTTGGTGCTCTTAAAGTGGCACAAGCCTTCCCGAGGGAGCGGGGGAACTGCTCTGCCTTGACCGCAGTTTGCTCAGGATCAGCAAAACAGTAGCTGGCTCTTCACACGTGCACAGCCTGCTTTAGGAGACAGCCACTTGCAGTGAAAAATGAGGGTCCATTTTTCACCAGAAAACCACTTGGGCTTTCCTTGTAAATCATCTTATTTATTCAGAAGTGAGTAATCTGATTAAGTAACTCATCCTGACTGATTATTATGAACAGCGGGTGCAGCCTTCGCAGAGTATGAAGGCTGATGCCCCTTTTGCAGATCCAAGGGGTTCACACAGCCAACTCTCTTCCACCTATATATACTCAATAACCCACTTGCTGCTTAACAGCTTAGCTTTATTTAAATATTTGAAAAATCCCAGCTACACTTAGGCTGCTGCAGTATCTGTTATACAAAGAGCACGTGGAGGCTTCTTCAGAGGCTTTGCTAAGCCAGCTCTGGCTCCTCTCCACGCTGCTGTGGAGGTGCCATTACACAGTCCCTGAGAAGTGGCCCTCCTGCCTGAACACGCTGCTGCATCCGGCCCTTGTCTCTCAACAAGAGAAGATGTGAAAGCCAAACTGCAGCCTGCCTTAAAAATCCAGTGCTGAGAAGAGTGAAATCTGTGCAAATATCTGTGCTGGGATGGATACATCCAAAGGGGTGTACAGAGCTTCAGACTGCAAGAATACCACTTTGATGCCATGATGATTTTTTGCATTTTTATATACCCCTCTTATATAGCCTTTTATGTACCCTTTTTTACTGCTTTCATGTAACCTTAGTGCTTTTAGCCCACACACTTGTAATTCCCTAAGTCTGATAACCAGCTTAGACCTGAAGTTCCTTAAGCCAAGAGACCAAACATCTTGGAAGCCCCGCCGTTGGGAGTCAGAGAGCCCCAGACACCAAGGTCCTCTCCAGAACACATTCTGTAAACCAAGATAGGCCCATCCAGGGGGAAGGTTCCTCAGGACAGGAGCTTCTCTTGAGCCTCTCATGGGGGAACCTGTGATAGATATGTTAATGTGCAAGGTCTATAACTGTATATGCAAATCATCATTGTGTGTGTGTTTTTGGTGTGCATTCTGGGGTGCATTTCAGTGCATTCTACCTGGATGTGATGCACCTGAGGATCCTTAAATAAATACCAAGGTAAAACCCTTTTTCCCCCTCTAACTGTGTTTAGCTTTTAATTTCAATCTCAGGGAAAGGCAACACTTGAGACCTCAAAGCCACACAAGCATCAATAGGTTTTTCAGTTTCTTACAAAGCAGAAAAAATATGAACTAGGGTATTTTCACAGAAAATAACAGCTGTTAAGAATAATTTTTCACATGATGGATATTTTTATAGAATTAAAAACAATTTTCTGAAAAATTCTTGGGAGGTGGGTGGGTGGAATAACTGTTTTCCACTATACGAGGCAGAATCAGTAACGCTTTTCCCCACAGAATCTGATGAGTGACTTCAATCTCTCTAGATATTTGACACTAATATTTCATCTTGCTAAAATCAAATTCCTCATTAAGTCACTTTCCAAGAAACCTGTTTATCCTGTTCTTTTACTAACTCTTCAGATTAATACAATTTTAACTTTTCTTAATCCTAGTGGTGGTACAATTACTCCCACAACTGAAACTGGGAAAGTGCACACCATTGACTGAAAATTGAACATCACATAGTTTTGCTTGTCAGCACTCTGTGTGATCCAGAATATCCACAAGTACTGGTAAATATGTGGCAGTCTTTAAAGGCTCAACTAGTATTTAAAGTTAAGATAGGTTGAATTAAGCTTTTAAAATTAGTTCACAAATGTTTCAGAAAACATCTCTGAAGTAAATGCTTGCTAGCCTTGGGGAATCCTATCTTTCTACAAATCAGAGGATGCTGTACGGCCCTCTCATTCAGATTTAGGAAATAAATTCGCTGCCCAAACGCTGAACCAATCTGCTTTTCCGAGAGTGCAGAGACTGCTGTTTCCAGACCTGCTTGCAGTCAGCAGGTGATGGCAGATTCAGGCAGGGTGGCAAACATTTGCTTTGAGGTTTTATGTCCTCAGCGTAGTACCATGAGTAATTACAGTGTCTCAACAGGGCAGCTGTAACTGTGGAGTAACAGAAAAAGTCCTTTATCCTCTTCCTGGCAGCCCACAGGGGAAGTGCCCTAAGGTGGGGTGGTGGTGGATCTTTTCTGCTGTGTCACATGTTCATTGGATAATACTGAACGTAGCTGCTTTCCTTCACAAATGCCTTTAATTTTGAGAAAACTCTGTAACCCCCTGGAGATAAGCAAGATAAAATAAAAAACTTACCGTGGCTTTAAATGTGTGGTGGTGGTGGTTGGCTGTGTGTCCAACTTCATCCTCAAGCTGATGTTAATCGTTGTAAATTTCTTAAACTTTATCGGAATACAGTGAGTGGAAAACTACCATATGAGGCGATGCTTGTGGTCGTGTTTCCTTGTGCTTGTAGCAGAGTTAATTTCACAACAGGAGTCACGCAAGGCTGAAGACTGGGTGGGTGAGCTGATGGGTGCAGGCAGATACTGGTGAGCTGTAAAACGTTTGTGAGTGAGAATAGTTTGAAAATGAAACAGTGCCATATGGACTGCTGAGTCCTCATTTCCCCTCTACATACCTGTTTCAACTGGGTTAACACAGTAGTCTATCTAGACCTTACGTGATTTGGGATTCAGTAGTTTATATTTTGGCTGTGCTGTCCAGAAATAAGGTGTTACTTAACAGATAGTAGATCTCCTCACATGCCAAACAGATGCATGGATAAACTGAGGATTTTGCTCACAAAAGTTTTATCTTTACATGTGGTGAGATAGTTGTATAGCTCTTGGAAACAGGGTCCTATTTAGTATGTACTGCGATGAAGGATTTGAATATTGCTGGAGTGAAAAATGGAGTCCATTTGTGGAGGTAGGCCACCTGCAGGCACCAGGCTGCTCAAGCACAAAGGTGTCTTGTTTTGACACTAGCCCTGTTGTGTTAATTTTCCTAACACCTAAAAGACAACCAGCTTAGTTTGCAGAGAAAAGCAGCAATAATGATTCACAGGCCCTGACACCAAGCAGAGGGCTGAAAGGAGGCCAGGAAGACCCATTCCTTGTCACAGCTCATGAGACCATGTGCTCAAAATAATCTTGTAATTGAATTTAAGCCAGTGCAGGAATGTTGTGCACGGCAAGTTGCTGCTCTGGAATTAGAGTGACTTGCACAGCTACCAGGTTCCAAGCAGTCCCTGTGCTGGCCCCTGGGTTCACCCCAGCTGTGAGCACACCTTCCCTCCCCAATCACCGTCATACTTTGGCTGTTCTGTTCCCCTGTCACGCAGAGGGTGAGAGGAGCTCTAGAGCTGGATGTGTCCGTGCTCAGGTTTTTGTGACCAACTGGGACTAACAAAGTGTGAATGAGTGTGACTGACAGTCAGGCTATTTGGCTTTATGGAGGCATCCCCAGATGCTCAAGCAGCCTTTGCATCGTGTCCTGGAGCTGATGCAGAGCCTTCATTTCCTAAGCTATGTTGAAGTCAACTGCCCTGGAGAAAGGAAAAAAACAAATCAGACATCTCTGAGTGTGCAGCTATACTGCCCAACTGTGACTCTAAACCTGGGGAATTCTCACCCTCAGTAGGTGAACAGACTCAAGCAAGAAAGCTGAGAAGGATTTCTCTTAATCCTTCAGTTTAAGCTGGATAGTGAAGACTGAGCAGCTTCTGCAATGTACAAGTCAACTCGGCGTCCACCAAGCTTAGCCCTGTGGGAATCCCAGTGAGGGTACAACAGACACCTCCGTGGTGCCCAAAATTAGTTGTATCTGAATCGCATGACAATATAACTTAAAAAAAATCGGCCTTGTCAGGACTCTGCTGATCTTCCCTAAACCACGTAGGCACAGTAACTCCTGTTTGGCTCCTCTGTGTTTTCTTCCACATGCATCCCATGTGACAGGGGACCTTGATTTTCCTGTACTGCTACATCTTTGAGTCAGGAAAGGGATTAGGAATTGCTAAACAAGTGGCTTCTTGTCACCACTTTTGAGGTGCATGAAGGTTAAAGACCTGCTGAGTCTGAAGTTTTCCAATGGGAAGTGTGAGGGGGGTGGCTCTGTGTCACCCCGGTAGCACTGCTCATGTCTTCTTCCAGGGCACCTGTTGGGGGTGAGGGTGGCCAAAGAAAGACGGGCTGAGCAACAGCAGAGTGTATGGGGAGTTTTGGTGAGGGAAACTTACAGCAAGGGATCAAAATACAGTTTAGAGCCTCATGGGTAAAGGGGTGCTAGAAGAATTTGTGTCTGCAAGTCGCTTTAGATATGTGGCCAAGAATTCTAGTTTTTGGTCTTGTAGTTAATCAGCAGGCTAACAGCAGTAGGAACACACAGGCAGTAATATTAAGTGGGCAGTGATTAACAAAACAGACAAAAGGGCCACTGCTTTCATAATACAGTTTCCTCTTTATGGCTGGCATCTATAGAAAAGACAAATCAGACTGGGAAAGAGTGGATTTTATTTTTTCGTGCTGTATTATCTGTTCACTAGCTACAAATGAAGAGATGAGTGATAGGGAAGCATATTCCAGAGAGCAACAAGGGAAGCACTAAAACTGGCAGACAATAAGGTGATTCTTGTTGCACTTTTTGTCATTCCAAGTGCCATCAGTGTACATCTCCACACATTCCTCCTCCCCTTTGCCAGAAGGTTCATTTGAATACCAGTTAGCATAGCTCAGGGGAGCACCATTCAGGAGCTGGAATTTGCCTGGAATAAGAGATTGGTTTATCCCCAGGTAGGCGTAGGTGTTAAAATACTTCACAAAGTACAGAATGGCATCATTCTCGCCAGGGTTCCTTGGAGTGGCAATAGAGCCTCCAGCCTCTTTACATTTTTCCACTGTAGCATCAAAATCAGCTCTTTTCCCATTGCTAGCAAATATTTTTCCTCCAGACTCTGTTATCATCTTGTTGAAGTGAAGGACTGCAAAAGGAAGGAAAAGCCGTTAAAAATTTGTGCATTGTTTTGAGCTCACTTTGCTGCCTTCTAACTCTCGCTAGTTTGCTGCATAACTTTAGATTAAACCCAGGAAAAGGTAAAGGAAAGGAGAACTTGAAATCAAAGATTAAAAAAAAGAGGAGAAACTACAACCTCTAAAAGCCAGAAGAAATTTGAAAATGAGAAGTGGGGGGGAAAGGGAAGAAACACAGAAATACACAGAAAATGAAACAGGAAAATCACAAAAGAGGTTGGAGGACGAAAGGAAATAAGAGATTCTACATTTGGAAAAAGTATATGATTTTCTTTGAGACTCTCTATAAGACTCTGAGGTGGTTTGCAGTATACTAATGTTCTTTAGTGAGTGGGATCCTAGATTTGATCTGATCATGATTGTCTTAGTATGTTTTTAGCGTTCAGTTTGTCTACTGGGGCACAAAATGTGCAGGTAGCAGTTCTGCCGAGGCAGGGACTTTAACCTGGTACATTCCTGCCTTGCTTGCACTCACACCTCAGAGCTGTTACCCAGGTGTCTCCCACTAGTTATGAAAATCTAATTCCCACCTCCCCCATATGCAAGTTTTCACTCAGTGATATACCAGTGAAGAAGATACAAAAGAAATGCAAGAAAAACTGCAGAAAATTCTGCCTTCTTCCCTAAGAAGCCATTTTTGCCCATCTGGTGTATCCCCACTAACCCAGTAGCAGCAGAAATTAAAGGGAGATAAAATACCTCCTTCCAGTCTGGAAATCCGATATTCTAATTGTTGGACAATGTCCCCGTTTTCAGAACCAGCCAGAGGTGTGAAATCTGTGAACAAAACCAGCTATTATGCACTTTGCATTATAGCTTCAGTCTTGCTTTCCAAATAAAGCAGACCTCATCATATGAAGTTAATACGAACTTTTAAAATGTTTGTTTGACAGGTTTTAGTTTACTGCTTAGTTTTAAACAGGTGATATCTTCACACATTGGTCTTTGTAAGGACAGGGGATAAGTTCCTGGAAATCACCTGCAGAGCAGGGATGTTTATGGAAAACTGGAACTGGCAAACTGAGTTAATTTTCTCTAAGTGGCTGAGTTAGTCCAGGCAAAACACTGGCACTCGTGCAGTAGGTTTAGTTGATTTTTAACTGTGGCTAGAGACTAAATCCCCAACAGAATCCTTGAGGCTGTTCAAGCACTTGCCTACAGCTCCAGCCTGACACTCAGCAACAAGTTTCTTGTGCTATGGAAAATTCTAAACTTTTCTATGTGTATTGAACCACTGCATCATTAAACAGATTTAAGCATCTTACTTCATATAAGGAATTAATAAAGTTCTGATTATTTTATTTCAAGTAGATCACACGTCATATTATGGTAGATAGCACTGAGTTTACAAAGGTTAAAAATACAACACAACAGATAAGAATGGAGATAACTTCATGTACCTGGTATTTGTGCTTCATTGCGCCCACCTCCAAAAAAAGTCTTAAAAGGGAACCGGGTAAGAAGTCCTGCAGGTTTACCTTGAGCACAGAATGGGACCAGGAAAAAAGCTACTGCTAAGATTTTGTGCAGCTGTTGAGGCAACATCATTTAAAGCTAAAGGTAAACCAGACTGGTTTAGTCTCCAGTGTAGAGTGCTACCTTTAAGAAAAAAAAAAAAAAAAGAGAATGTTTTAGAATTTTTCTGGTTGTGAAGTCTTATGTATGTTAAATTCTACCTGCAGTGCAAATTCATATAGTTGCAAAGTTATCTTATTTCAAACAATTAAAATATTTTTTCAAAAGACAGTCTGCTAAGTCTACAAAAGTCTACAGAGCAAAAACCCAAAACATCCCTTCAAAGCTCTTCTCTGTACATCAGATATCATTATATACCATTTTTCCCCGTGCAAAAAGTTATAGTTTCATTTTACAGGAGAGCAGTAGACACACGGCTGCTTTAGCAAGAGAAAGTTTAAGACAAAGCGGGACGTGCTGTCTTTGTCAATCAGCTTAAGAGCAAAACAATTGCTAATACTTATTCTTCTATTGCAGCATCCATTTTTTAACATTTCTTCACCTCAGGAGACACAGTATATAAAAAGAGGTGAAATTGTTAAGAAAAATGTTGATACACACATCTAAATTGGAAAGTTTCGTGATACCGTTTAATAGATTCAACATAGTTTAAGCAGCAACCTCTCTAAAGATGTTCAACTTACCTAGCAGCTCCTGTGTGAATTAAGAAAGGCTCATTAAGTGGTCCAATTTATAGGGCATGTAACCTGAGATTCACCTTCTTACCTACAGAAAGAGCAAAGAACATGTCATATGATATGAATTTGCTTATGAATGGAAATTAATGAACTTTAACCAGAATGATAAGGGGATTGTTTTCTTCAAGGGGTCAACATACTTAAAACAAGAGGGAAATATTTGAAGGTACTTTTTGAATGTGTAGAAACACTTTCACACATTTTAAAACACCAGTCCTGGAAGAGAACAAATTTCTCAATTCATACTTGAAATACCTAGTGTTTCCACAGAATGGCTGTGCAAATATCACAAAAGATAAGCCAAAACAAGTTCACCTGAAATATAATGTGCACCAGGAACGCCACCATCACTTCTGTTACAGATTGAGGACTTACCAAATACTGATAACAACTGAAGTCCTCTAAACAGAATCTTGCAATTGTAGCAGCAAAGCCAAAAGATAATGGGACATCTGCAGCGCATGTGGAGGAGACAGCTAGAGAAACATGTACTTAAATATCTTATGGAATGTTCCAGGGGAATTTTACATATCATAAAGAGCAGTTTTCTCCAACAATGACCTCTCAGTGAAGTAAAAAGCAGCTCTACACCAGTCCTGTAAGTACAGGGGCCCAAAATGAGGAGCATCACTGAAATGGAGATGGCCTTGCCAAG
Organism: Mystacornis crossleyi; assembly: GCA_013400655.1. Classification (NCBI taxonomy): domain Eukaryota; kingdom Metazoa; phylum Chordata; class Aves; order Passeriformes; family Timaliidae; genus Mystacornis; species Mystacornis crossleyi. The sequence goes on along the minus strand of VYZQ01048888.1, from coordinate 4,290 downwards.
CATTTTACAGCTGTTCTCAGCTGAGAGCTGGCTCAATCTAGTGAAGACTTTGAGGAAAGGGGTTTGAGTCTGTTTCCCAGTTCAAACAAGTCAGACGTGGCTGCATCATGCGTGTGGTGTCAGACCAGTATCCTGATGTTGTAGCAAGGCCAACAGCCAAGATAGTTGAGGAATGAAGTGCTTTGGGACTAGATGGAGAATGGCAGCAGCATCCACGTTAGCCTAACGTGCTACGGGATCTAAGCAAGCCTGGATCAGCTCCACAGGCAGTCTGCCCTGTACTTCCATACTCACCTCAACAACTGATGTATGCCTCAACAGCTTTGTCCTTGGTGGTGCGCCCGCAGATGCCGGATTAATTCCCAAAGCATTGTTTATTGAGGGCCCTTGAGTGCACCAGTCCTGTGAAAAATAAATAGGCAGTACCCAGTTGTATTCACCTGGACTGAAGAGGGCTGTTTTAAAATTTCAAGAGCAACCTTTGTCATAAGTTTCTTGTTAAATTTTAAGTTTCTTAGCTTTTGAGTGGTTGATGTAATACTTTCTATATT
>VYZQ01048886.1:0-13720 GCA_013400655.1 Mystacornis crossleyi | reverse complement strand
TCCATTATTTTTAGCTTTTGAAATTCTTTGTCTCCTCTCCTCCCTCAGATTTCTTATCTTTCCATTTGCCTCAAATAAGATTTGAAACATTACAGCTAAAATGAGAAGAAAAAAACAGAAGAAAGGTTAAGAGAGCTTTTAATTTTCTTTAATCCTTTGAAAATGCAATGACCATCTTTACTTTGGAAGAAATTTCAGATGGAAAATTAATAGCTGCTTTAGAACATCAAGTTTTCCTTATTTAAGATAAAGACATGGACAATTTTACATCAGCAAGACTGAATAAAAAGTCAGTAACGCCATGAGAGGCCAGAGAACTAATTTTTATCTTCTTCTGGATACTTATTGTTTAAGATATAAACATCAAACTTATTCTTGTTTTATGATGTAGTAATTAAGAAAAGTAAAATAATCTATATTAAAGGTGATAGTCATTAGCCCAAAGTAATATTGCGTTGTGAATTATAGCAATATTCTGTGTATCATTTGCCTCAGGTTTGGCCAATATCTCAAGTAAATATGTCAGTTAAGTTTGCAAATTGCTGTATTAAGTGATCTGACAATGTGCTCTCAGGCCTACTATTTGCTGACTTCTGTTCTGTGTTCCGTCTGTATTCTGGTGTGCCTGATACTGGCTTGATGGACCCAAACAGCTCCGTTGGAGCATGGTTTGTAGCTTAGCAGGTATTTTAGAAAATGTGTTAATTTGAAGAACAGTCTCTGCTTGGGAGATTGTGCAAAGTGGACTTTGGACCCAGCAGACTGTAAAGGCTGGGGAGGAACTGTTACAGTCTGTTGTGCTAATCCCTTTTACAGCCTTTTGGGTCAATCATCTCAGCACTAATGTTTCCTTAGATCTATTGTGTCAGCCCAGCTGCCTTGCATTCGTATTAAATTTATGTGCTTAATATCTTCAGGAGATTCTGGTGGGGGGGAAAAAAATGATGTGCAATTTACACTGAAATTCAAAGAAATAATGTAGTCAGATTGCTGTCCCCTTGCATTCCCACCTTCAAGAATCCCAAATATGTTAGTTCATGTAATGGATCATTGGTATGTATGTCATTGTATTCAGGTCACAAATCAAACCAACTGTGTTGGAAAGGAATGCAAACATCACTCAAGTGGAGAATAATATTTCATACTAAACAAAGGAGGACAGGAGTAGAAGTTTATCCTATCTGAAAATGGTTCTGTTTTTGCATACCAATGCCTTCTATCAGCAGAAACACCTGCAGCCACCATAAGGTCCACCTTTCAAAGGGAACATTTTCATCTTTTCCCTTTTTCTTTAATATAAAGGAGCAAAATAAGTATACTGATGTGCAATTAATTGTAAAGGCTCACTGCTGAAAAGATTTACTTGTGGTTCAGCAATGTAATCATCTGTTGGGCATTTGCTATAAATCATGGGTGTCTGCTGTTGTCTCCACTAATTAGTACACTAACTTATTATTAAGTCCCTTAAACATTATACGAGATCTGGGCTGTGCACAGAATTACTGGGGGAATGAGAACACTTGAAGTTTTATTGCACAGCTACAAAGCGTACAGTAAATATAGGGGTGGTGGACAGTTGTAAGGCATAAGACAAAATGGAATATATATCCTTTAGTAAGTACTCTACCCATCCATAATTACAAAAACCCTTTATTTTTAAGCCTTCAGTGTGTCTGCTCAGTCACTCAGGCACCAAATAAAGGTCTCAAACACAATAATTCAAAGCAACTGGTACAGTAGTAAGTGAAGTTTTAAGCAACAGTAGACAAGTTGATTAGAGCCTTTGGAGATGCATGCCCTGAATAAAGGTTAACCTTTGTGAACTTTGAATACAAAGCTTTCAGATGAATTTTATATGAAATCTGGTGACGAAGAAAAGCACTATTCAGCAAGGGCTGATTAATTGAGTTACACTTCATTGTAAACCGCTGACAATGATGGAAAATAAATTTAGCAATGTGCTTTGTAGCAATACATGTTGACGCGATCTCACTAAAAAGCAAGAATCAGACCACATAAAGGCCCTGTTGAATACCTCTGAAGATAGTCTGGTGAGTGAAATGTAAAGCCAGGATTTACAAATATTACATAAGTGAACACTGTTACTGCACTCAGGCTGAAAAATCCTGTTCAAATCCAATAAGTGGTTTAAGATGTGTAAATAGAGGTTTCTGCAGGGAGTCAGGCATTAGAAGCCACCTGGAGCATGTGGTAAAGATTGTATCCATCAATACAGCAGCTGGGCTGAAATTATAAAGAGAGCTGCTTTCCATCACGCTTGTTTTAATGCATACATTTCTCCTGTCACTATCACCCCAGGAAAACTACTAACTACAAAAATGAATGGTACCCATTACCTGATATTCATACTTGTGACAACAGAGTCAACAATCACAACACAACAGTAAGCAAAAAAACTGATATCCAAATTATTTTTAAGTTGTTGCAGTGGATAGATCTTGAGAACCAGTTGGTAATATTTTAATAACACTGTAGGTTAGAGGAATGAAGCAGGCATCTGGCATTCAATCCAAAGTTTCCTTCTGCTCCACACATTCCATCAAATCATGCACCGAAGCAGTTTAAACAAATCAAGATTAGTAAAAAGTTGTTCCAAGAAGGGGAACCCTACGTAAGGTTCAGTTGTATGCCAGCGCCAGGGAAAGTTCGACATTGATTTTCATTGTGATTATTTTAAAATAGCACAGGTTTACTATAAGTGCTTTCCCAATGCATAAAGAGAGCTTTTAAACCCTACATTAGTGTTGGACTGTCTGAAGAGGCAAAGTAGGCAGCTGCTTGCCTGAGGTAGTAGCTCAGGGCATCAAACTGCCTCTGCAGTTTCCTTCCCAAACTGGCAAGAGTCACGGGTGAGAGAAACAGTCTTCAAACTGCAAAAAGCTACAATGAAAGCAGCGTGCGAGTGCCACTCCAAAACAGGCAAGGAAACTGTTAAATTGCTCATTGTAAAGGCAATGTTAAAAAATAATAAAAAACAAGCAAGCCATATTGCTTCTGTAGGGACAGACTGTGCCACTAAGCCACAGGCCCAAGCCGTGGGTGGTGTGGAGTAGCATTGTTCCCCAGCAATTAAAATGAACATGCTCGCCACACAAAACTGCAATGTGTTCCTTCCTCTGTGAGCTGTGCCCTCCTTCTGCCCTCCTTCTGCTCCCTGACACAACCAGCCGCAGCAGTGAGCCGCAACTCTTGTGTTCCAGGGAATTTGGGGGTCTGCAAGCCTCACTGACATCTCATTGGAAATTAGGAGGTAAACGGTGTTCCCTGAGTGATTTCTGTTCTTCTTCCTGTGCATCAGTTCAAGCATCAGAACTGCCAGTCCTGTATTTAGGCTATTATCTCATTCCCTGTGGATTTTGAAGGAATACATTAGTACTGATTCTGGGTGTACAGCAAGAAGCAGGTTTGTAGCTGGATGGATGAGATGTAGGTTGTGTAGTGGTTCCTATGCAGACCTGATACACAGGATCAGGCAGTTGGACATCAGTCCTCCATCTCAGATCTCCCAGGTGAGCAGCAGTCATCTAAGGAGAGGAGACTGCATCGATTTCTTATCTTTTTTCTTACCTTACTTCTGGATAATTATGTTTCTCTTTAATTGTTTATGAAGGGAACAGCAAGTCTGTTTTTAAACTTTACCAGAGTGTAGCTTTTCCATCAATTAATACTTCATTGCATATGAGGAGAGCTGATAACAGCCCAAATTCTTTCACTGTTTACTTTGCTGTACAGATTATTTTCTCAGTAGCCAACTTAAGTGTGTTAATGAGGGTGCCACAATTTTGCTCTGAATGATTAGTGGGCCAAACCATTTGAGATGTTTTAGGTGTTCTCCAGCATACCTGAGCTAACATCAGAGATAGGGATCTCAGGCACTAAATGGCTACATGAATAATCTCCAGCCACATCCTGCGTGTGTACACAGATACACCAATTAACCTCCCTTGGGCTCCCTCCAGGCCTGATGCCTTTTGTTCGATGGGTCTCACTCACCCCAACTGCAATGATAAAGCTTTTGATCCCCACGTTATTTTCTACAACTTCTTTCTGAAGTACTGATGGAGGAAGGGAGGGAAGAGGGTATTTCTCCCTGTGCCCTTGTCTCCAGTCTGTAGATCCTTTCACTCAGTAGAATTCTGTCTCTCTTTCTGCTGCCATGGTGATTCAATGAGTTTGATATTATTTTGCTAAATCTGCCAAGAGACAGTAGTTTGATTCTCAGTATTCTTAGGTCAAGAATCACATTAGCTCAGGGCAAAATTGTTCATAGTACAAGGAGGTGAGCTTCAAGATCTTGGCAGAGCAGCAAAAAGGACCTACTCTCAACTCTTGTGATAGATGTCATGATGCTGCCAAATAAAAGCAGTTTTGCTGAAAGAAAACTCAGAGTGGTGTTGCTGCAGCCAGAAACAAACTAGAAGTGGTACAAACAGTCCACCCACAGTGTAGGATTAGGAAGAATACGGCATGATAGCATCAGGCATAATAAAGGAAGAGACGGCAGGTGAATGACATGCTTATTTCACATCTTTGAAGCCATTTAATTTGAGATGAATTGTTGTGCGATAGCTACTCGGTAGCCCAAAGGCAGAAGCACATTTGTGCTTTGCATATCCGTGACTTGTGTTGCACAAACTGCAGTATAAAAGGCCACTGTTCTTGGTTTGCGTGTGCACACGATTAGGTCCATTCACAAATCCACTTTATCCTGCCCTGTTATTTATGTATACACCAGTCAGCTACACAATGCAGCACATGGCTCTTTTGAGCAGGCAGTCTGAAAGTCTTAGCCTTCCTATTTTGAAACAGAACTGGGTAAAAAGCAGAATTTTTAACCACATGGCAAAGAAGATTCAAAAATAAATGTTCTATTTTGAAATCTAAATGATTAGAAAACTACCATAAATTGAATCATTTTCCTAAAAATTATTACAGGGACTGAGGTAGTTATGTCATAGTTATGTCTAATACTGGAATAGTCTATGAATATTTTCAAGATGATAACTTATTGCTGTTACGGAAGATACACTAAGTGGAAGATTCTACAGAACTGAGTCTTGCGGATCTTTGTTTCACACCATTAAAAGTTCAGTAAAAATTGTTTTACCCATATCTAACTTGAAATGCTCTCAGTATGCAAACTTCATGTTGTGGCTTATTTATGTTTTAATATCTTATAGATGAAGTTTTATCTAAAAACTTCAAAGCACTTTGCAAGCAATAGATTATGCTACAGTCCAGTGGAACTTATTATCTTATCAATTTTATGAAGAGTTTTGACTCTGAAATCAACTGATTTCTGAACTGCTTCTCAATCTCTGAACATGCAATCTTGGCTCATTTTGAAGCTCATTTGGATGGCTTTATTCACGGCAGTGGTTTTCTACAGTTTTAGCAGTATCTTTAAATTCTGCCACCTGTCCTGCATAAATCCAGGAAACACCTTGCAACAATCAGGGTGTGTAAAAAAGTGGTGACCTGATCCGCTGCTCATCTTTACTTACATTGTCATACTTGCATATTACTATGAAAAGAATCCTTTGGAGTAGGCTGTATTTCAATTTATAGCAATAGTTAGTCTACCATATCAGGATGCCTGCAGGCTTTTTCTTCTGTGACCATGAACTTTAACTTCTTCTATATGAGTGCAGAATGTTGCAAGGAATTTCATTTCTTAATGTTTGTGTTGTGCCCTGACTTGTTCCACATGACTTCTTTCTTCATGCATTATTTTTAGCTGCCAGCCTTGTAAATGCAGACTTGCCAGTAAGTAGAGTTCAAGTTCAATCTCAAAAAGCAAAGCTTTAAAAAAATAAATATGTTGTCTAAGTATTCATTTCAGGAAGGAAAACATTCTCAGATGAAGCAATGTCAGAGTTTTTGATTTCTATGATTTAGAAAAACACAATAAGGAAAGAAATTATATATAACTCTTTTCATAGAAGTTTGCAATTTTGTTAAAACAGTTAAAGTCATTAATTTGTGAGTCATTCAGAGCTGCAAACCAGATTTACCTACATATGACAATACATACCTGAACTCTCAAAGGTAGTGGTGCTGTGGGTTGTTTGTCTTGGAAAGACATTTTTTGGTCATAATTTTTACTATGTACATATGTTTTTACAGGAAATTTTGTCTGTTTCTGCTATTCTCAAGGAAAGCTAACAGGGAAAAACTGACACTGCTCTCTAGCCCTGGGAAAGTTATTAAGGGATTAGGTTCCCTTGTCTAGGAGCATGAACCAGCTTTCACATTGCAGCCAGGACTGTGGCGGTGTCCTGCTGTAGAGAGGGAACATCATGAGTCCATTCTCCTGTAAATCTTCTGCTGCCCAGCATTAACTGTGCTTGATACCCACTGTGACACAGCTTGACAAGGTGAAAACTACAAATGCATTTCATGGTGGAAAAGACGGTTCAGAGATCCATAAAAAGTGCTTGATGGGCTCCACCTTACACACAGGGAGGACCCCGAGCAACCAGGTCCAGATTAGATTCATAGTCCCAAAATCCAGAAAACTTGCCAAAGAGGAGGGAGGTGTTGTGTGTAAAATATGAAAAGGCAAAACTTTAGACTAAACTTGGAGATTTGAGCTGGAATATTTACCATACCTAAAAGTCAGCTTCTATCATCCAAATTATCCTAATTTTACATACCAAGCTATGTGGGAAAAAGATTATCAGAGAGATTATTTTTCATCATATGAATAGCCTCTTGGCTGGATATTGAATGCAACAAGCCATTTCCTTTTCTCATCCACTTTCCTCCATCACTTGCTTAAGTGCCTAAATTAGGCTACAAGTGAGCAATTGATGGATGGCTCAGAATCTTGACCAGAAATAAATCTTTTCTATGTCTGCTTGTCATCTTTTCCCTGTGTATCCACTTTAGGAAGCTGTTTGGGGAGCAGAGACCAAAAAAAATCTTCCTCAATCTGTGGACTTTCCTCTTAGAAAAGCCCTCTTCTGCTTTGCTGCAATGAGATTGATCTGAATTTTTATCATTCTTTGATTAAAAAGTTGAAGATGGATAAACATAGCCTTCTCTATCACGAGGGAATTCGTATAAAATTTTCTTTGTCTGGATCAGTTCCAAAGTTGTTATCTCTGGATTAATAGTCCTACCTGAGCTGAAAACAGTGCTTGTAATGCCAGTAACACAGGGGCTGAATCAGTATGAACTGTAGCATCAATAGTCCACCATCACCACATCGACAAGTAGCTCGAGACACCTTAACACTTGTGCCTTTTCCTTGTCATGAGAATTCTCTTTAAGAATGTGTATCATCAGCTTGATGTTCATTTTAAATCAGGAGGCACTTTATAAACAAAGCTATGATTCTACTCAGAAAGAAAAATTTGTGAGTCTTCTTACTAACAGCTGGAATTTTTTTCAGTTTTTCTTTGCAACTCATTTCAGTGGGAGCATAGCCAGTGTGGATATGTGCCTTCTAAAATCTGTAGTAGATAGGAGGATGGATATTTTTATGTGTTAGGGATTCTGTTTGTTGGTGGAGTAGGGGAGGGTTTGCCAGCCAAACATGTTAACTTCCATTGAAAAGCTCAAATTCAGTTTAGGCACTGGTGTTGAAAGTCAACAGACATATTTGAACTGTTCTTAGATTGATGGCATTCTGATTTTTCAAAATTGACATATTTCCTACTCTGTGTTGCCATGTCAGAAAGAGTCACTAAGAGTGGACTTTGTATGAGAATCACTCTGACATTAAAATGTCCATTTGTTGGATCATGCTTTGTCTATTGCAGGATTTTACACAAGTTTTTATGCATTGAACACACTAGAAGTGTAACTTTGCACGTTGTTATTTGTATGTTTTAATTGAACAAACATCCCCTCTCTACCTCAAAGCTCGAGGTATGTGGTTTGCTTTCTAAGTGCAAACTTTCCCTTCTGCCTGGACTCCCTAGTCACTCATAAATTATACAAACCATAGTACATTCTGATTTTTCAACAATATCTCCTTTTTGCATTTATCCATTTTTATTTTTAGCATTCACAGTGAATTGGCAAAAGTTGAAGCTAAAATAATTACGTCCTTTATTGAGCAAGACAATTTTTTGGAAAAAAAAGTGCAAGGAGGACTGACTAATTTCAATAAAGTTGTGTATCTGATCTATATGCTTTAGTTCTATATTAAAGTGACAGCTTAATTGGCAGTTGTGGCTGGATCTAATTAAATCTAATAAGGACGATGAGCCTTTTTAGGTTGGCATGTAGATATCAGCAAGTTACATGTGTACGTTGCTGTGTTAGGTATTAGATATCTTGAAGCAGAGCAAATATAAACGTCTTTACTGTGCATCTGCTGCACATGTAGGGAAATGATGTGCTAAAACATTACAAATGTGTAGAAAAAATTAACCCCCTTTTTCATATTTATAAATTATATTTTATTAACATAAATATCAACCTCCAGTTTTCAAATAGGGCTTGGCCAATTTTATGTATTTTAAATAAAAACTAGTACAAGCAGATGAGGAGGATGCACTTAGAATTCTTTATTTAGAACAATGTTGTTCTTCAGTCGAGGAAGATTCTGTCAGTGTTGCTCCCTGAAAAAGTACATTTTCTGTCTGTAGCACTGAATTCTTTGAGGTTATCCTTGTATTTACATTGGTTTTCTCTTTGCTTATTTATCTGGGAAAGACATAGACCTTCTTCACTAATAAGTACTGCAAAGTGCTTGTTGCTGTCTATTGCTGAATATTCTTCTTCTTCCATCTAATCTGATCCTTTTGTTCACTTAGGTATTCACAGGGTAAAAATGCCTTAAGGAGGCCAAAGTCAGGTGAAAAAATATAAGGGATATGTTCCAAGAAAGAGATACCAGTATGTTGAAAAAAGCAAACTGAGAATCAGAGAAAAGCGTTATAATTTAAAATTAGCCCAAAGTGACAGTGTTATGCCAAATATTATGCAATTTTTAGGTGGTAAATCCTTGCCATCCTTGTTTTCTCTTGTTCGGTACTTATTATGTGTAAAACAGTGTAATTTATCTCCTGGAAAAAACTGAATAAATAAAATGACCCTGTATGCACATATTTGTGTATATGTGTGTGTATATCGATGCACTAATATCTACATACCTGTGGAAAGAAGCAGATTGTGTTCTCAACTCTACCACACATACCCAAGTGATTCTGAAGAAGATATACTATGAAGAGCTTCTGCACTCTTTGGCTTTCAAGGGGTTTGATCTGAGACAGATTTTTCACGTGTGCTCAAAACTCATCCCTCCAACTGACATCAACAATAGTTTTGTTTTGAATGTACAAAGAGCAAGATAATGCTAACTAATCAAAAAAAGTGTTCTCACAGGTCTTAGGTTGAGTACCCAGCATCAGTAGACGCTTCAGGATTACTGTCTATGCTCATGTCCCCAGCTGAAACATAAAGAGCAGCCGCTCCGTCACTTCACAAGGTTGTTATAAAGATAAGTGTGATTAAACAAGATTTGGATAACATTGCGATGAGCACTGGAGAAGCATTAATCATTCTGATTTTCGAAGGTTGTTTGAATAGTATGCATCAGGGGCCTGCAAATGGGACAGGAGGAAGAAGAATGGCTAGTTGTTCATTAACTGAGGAAGCATGATCTACTTTGTGCCCTAAGTGAAATCAGGATGCCATGCAAAAATGGGTTTTGATGAGGTTATCAGAGACTGTATTACTAAACTTACAGAAAATGCATTTTCTAACTTTTAAGTGCTTGACTTTCTAAGCAATATTGTGACATTCGACTTTTTGAAATATTTTGCTTGTATTAGAAACAGACAATTAAATTGCATTTTCACTTTTTAAAATTTGTGATTTGTATAAGTCATTGAACATTATTATAAGTATCTTGCTACCTATACTTCATAGTTATCTTGCTACTTATACTTCATAGTTTTGCTCAATGTTTGCTAAGATATGCCAGCCAAGCATTTCTTGCCTCATGTATTAGCACAGGTTATCACCGAGGCAATTTTTCTCAATCTGTTCTTGAAATTTATTCCTTCTTTTTGAAGAGGAAAGAAAGGTTGGTTTCCCGAAGTTTGTCTCTCTTCCCTGAGTATCAGCAAGGTTATTAATAGGGACTCAGTCTCCCTGCAAAGCCTTCCTTACTACCCTAGGCCACCACCACCAGGGCACTGCCTCTCCCATCACCCATCTTGATGCACCTGGTGCACCCCTGCTGCTCTGGTCAGTGGCTCCACATGCACACCAGCTCTTTTACAGTTTATGGAGGCTTTGAGAAATTAATAGTATGGCCTGGTGAAACTGCTTTGCTTTCCTTCTTTCTGACCCAGTCTGGGCTTGAATAAGAGGCTACCTAGCTGTGCATTAAAGCACACGGAGAGCAAGTGGTTTCTCTTGGCGGACTATTTCATGCAAATGAGCTAAGGAAAACAAGACCCTTTACAACTTTATAATTAGATGGAAACTCATGCAATGGGACTACAGCCGTACTGCAGCCTAGGATGTTTTCCCTGACCCTGTTTTATCAGCTCTGTACTTGGAATTCTGATGGACAGCAACTGGTGCATGCTGCAGACTATAGTTCTGTGAGCGTTTAGTAATGAGCACACCACCACAGGAGAAAATTGGGCCAGAAATCATAGTGTGGAGGCAAAGAGATTTCCCTTTCATTAAACTAACAGCAGAAGCTCTACTGAGCTTTTCTCTGCAAGCTGTCACTCTTGGATGTTTCTATAGACTTTCCAAACTGCTAAGTTGCAGTAAATAGCAAATAAAATAATTTGGCCCAGTCATCATTTGGATCTATGAAGTTTTACATCTCAGAAAGCTCCTAACAATCAGACAAGCTCAACAGATTTTTAAGGAAGTGTAATCAAAAGCCTGGAGGATGTGTTAGAAGTATGAGTTCTGCCTGACTCTGCTAGTGCAGATGAAGCCAACTGACAGTGCATTATAAAGAATATATGTCTCTCTAGCAATGCCTTTCATGGGAGAGCACTTGGTACTTTCTGATGATGAGCAAAGGGATTGAACAGTGTGGTTTTAGTACAGCAGTCATGCACTCTCAGCTATCTGAACTGAACTCAGAGATGTGACAGCTGAAATTTTTGACTGATATTTGATGGTTGCTGCTACCAAAAGATCAGTAATCTTTGGACTTTTGTAGAGAATTTTTTGTTTGATTTTTTTACTGTAACAGGACACTCATTAGAACAGGTGAATCATTTGCTAATGAGTTGTGTTCTCCAGAGATAAACATTTGTCACTGCATATTTGTATTTTTTTACATTTCATTTCTGTTAACCATGATATAAAACAGTAATGTGGACTTCTACTGCACAGGATGGGTTTATTCCAGGGATGATTCTGCATGAGTCAGTGCTGATCCTGTAGAGCATGTTTTAAAACTGCTCAGTTGGACTTACCATCAGAGAAGACACAGTTGCTGTATGGCAAGGGTGCCTTTGCTGTGTTGCATGTATAGTTCCAAAATCACAGCTTGCTCTTTGGATCATCCAGAAAGACAGAGGGAGAGAAACTGCTGGGTATATAGACTGTGATTGCTTATTTTAACTCAATATAAAACATAAGAATACAAGACTTCTGACAGCTTTAAAGCTCAGCAATCTCCAATATGTTGATTCTGCTATTCTATACATTTAATTTTCTTTTTAAAATGTATCATATTTCTCCAAGCAGTGATTTGCTTTTCAAATTATCATTGCCTAGCTAAGACTTGTGTACCAGGTGCCATGTAAAAGCATGTTAAAAGTAGATAAAAGCAATTTATCCTGCCCTCTAATTAGAGATGTCTTGTCTTTACCACTGACAATAGCAGCATGCAGCTGTGGCAGAGGAGAGATAATAGCACCAGAGCAGAGAGAAATTAAAGATAGGTTATCATATGCTGGCTGATGTAGAGTGTCATCTCTCCATTGCATTGCTAAGATGGTCCTTAGGAAGAATACTAACTTAGCTCTTGGCCTGACTCAAGCAGATTTATTTTAGTTATTAAATCCAAGGTAAGATTTTATTATAATGAGGCAAAGGGGGCAGAATAATAATGTCTCCATTAAATACACAGAAAGAGAATGTGACTTGCTGTGATTACTGTATCAATAAATACATGCACACCACGTCCCAGTACGTGCTGGATCTTTATGAGGGTGGGACTAAGATTCATTTTGCCCTGCATAGAGTTCCTCTTCAGATGAAGTGAATGAGTGTCAGGGGGGTCATATAGTGGGATAGATGACTCGGTGGCATGTCTGCTGGATGATATAAAGGGTACCTTTAATTCAGCAAGAGGCTCAAAATGAATGGGAAAAGGGTGGCATAAACCCGTACAGATATTCTCGGTTTTATATCCCAGTGCCGCAATGTGCTATGTGCAGGGAGTCTGCACTGGAACGATGGTGTGGGGAAAGAAATCTCCATCACGGTTAGGACTGAGCAGTGTCTCAAGAACTGCAAAGGGGCTTGATGTGGGGAACCCAGCAGGGAGAAACTCAGTGAGAGTGGAGCTGGATAGAGGATCTGTTTTGGTTTTAGAAAGCAAGTTTCCTCACACTGGTACAGTACTACTGGGGTAAGATTCTTAAGTCCTTACAACAAAAACGTGGTCTCCAAATTGTGGAGCAGTTAAAGAACTTGTTCTTTGTCTCCAGCAAGGTGCTAACAGGGGTCATCATCTCTGCAGTTTGTCCAGGAGAGAAAAACTCTTAAGACCAAGGCTAAAACACATTTCTGAGGGAAAAAGTAGTGATGGGGAGAGGCTGTGTTCAAGGCTATGGTGCAGAATTAGATCATGACTAGGAAATGGGCTAAATCATGACTCAATCATCTGTACTCATGCCATCACTGACATATGTCTGCACTTCAGAGTTAACTCATGGTCAGATCTCATGGGCTGAATGACATGGAACATTTTAGCGAGCAAGCATTTCATGTCGTGTTTCATGAGATGGATATTATGCATCATTCCAATATTCTAGAAATATGTGCAGACATAATAAAACTGAAAGAAAGAACTTTACCTCCAGTAAGTTCACAGACAACAACAAGGTGGGCAGTAGTGTTGATCTGCTGCAAGGTAGGAAGGCTCTGCAGGATGGAAGGATCTGGACAGGGTGGATCAATGGCCTGAGGCCAGTTGTATGAGGTTAAACAAAGCGAGGTGCTGAGTCCTGTGCTTGGGTCACAACAACCTCTTACAGTGCTACAGGTTTGGGAATGAGAGGATGGAAAGGTGCCTGGCAGAAGAGGCCTTGAGAGTGCTGGTTGACAGTCAGCTGTGTACCCAGGTGGCCAAGAAGGCCAGTGGCATCCTGACCTGTATCAGCAATAGTGTGGCCAGCAGGGCCAGGGCAGTGATGGTCACCCTGTACTGGGCACTGGTGAGGCTACACCTTGAGTGCTGTGTCCAATTCTGCCCCCTCANCTGTGTCCAATTCTGCCACCTCACTACAAAAAGGACATTGAGGGGCTGGATCATGTCCAGAGAAGGGCAATGGAGCTGGGGAAGGGTCTGGAGCACAAGTCCTGTGAGGAGCAGCTGAGGGAGCAGGGGATGTTTAGCCTGGAGAAAAAGAGGCTCAAGCTGACCTTATCACTGTCTTCAACTACCTGAAAGGAGGTTGTAGCCAGGCATGGGCCAGCCTTTTCTCCCAGCTAAAAAGCAATAGGATGAGATCAAATGGCCGCAAGTTGCACCAGG
>VYZQ01048882.1:0-14240 GCA_013400655.1 Mystacornis crossleyi | reverse complement strand
CTGAAACAATGAACTCTGGCTCACTTTTAATAATTTGAATTTTGTTTGTTTATCCCTCATTTTAAGTTCCACACTTCCTTCTCTTGAGTTGAGCTGTTCTAGAGTAAACTGACAGGTGAACATTACAGGTCTCCTCTTGTATAGGAAAAAGGAGCTACCCGACTGATGATAAAACACCTAGGAAGCTCTACCGCACAAAATACTAGGAAGCAAAAATTACTTGTTCACTCTTTCCTCCAGCTTCAAAAAAGCAGGAGTCAGTGGATTTCACGTGTATCTTAAACAGTTTTTGGGTTTTTTAAACTCATTTTGTTGCTCTATGCAGTTCCAAGAGCCAGAATTCAAAAAGGTATTATTTTGAGCCCGGTTTTGTACCCAAAAAAGCTAATGTTAATTTTACAGGTACAGACTCCCCCAAGAAACACTGGACCAGTTCTGAAGCATTTTCTTTTTAAGGATCTTTACAAGTTATTTTTTTCCTTTTGTAATGCACTTGCATCAGTTGTGGAGTCAGACATACAGACTGAGATTTACACTTTTTAAATCATACATCCAAATTTAGGACAAATACCAGAAACTCCACACACTTTGCAACAGCTTGATCTCCAAAATACAGATTATTTCACTCCTACTTGATTTTGAAAATGCACAGTAGTGCCAAGCCCAAGGACTACATTTCAGAAGTGATCCTGCATATTGGAAGGGACCTGTATCTTTCATGGAAGACTTCAGCAGATTAAAAAACCCGCTAAATTCAACCCCAAATTTGGCTCAAGTGTCAAAAGTAGTTTGCTTCACTGACAAACCCCTGCAGAATGCAAACATCTTCAGTGGCATTAATGAAGTGTGAATAAATGTTTTCAGGTTACTCATGCAGTGGAATTATACTTGGTAGACAGGTTCTGGGCTGAAAAGCTTTAGAATTCCTTAAGAACTCCTCACAACACAACCTAACTGCAACACATATTAGAACCCCACGAGTTCCTCTGCCCAGGTATTTATTTACACCTTCTCTCAGACCATCAAGTGCACATCATCATGACCCACAGTTGGAAAGTGCATCTCTAAAGCCAATAAAAGCTGGTAAAGGCTTGAAGAAAGCTCACTGTGAATGACTTCCAAAAGACATCACCCACATGAGCCAGTTTCACGCTGAGGTATTGGTTTTGAACTGCCTTCATTTGATCAGTGTAATTTTAACTCTTCAACAAAAACTGTCATTTTGCCACCCAGGCATTCAAGATCAGCACATAAAGCAGTTCTACTGCTTCTTGTAAATCTGTTCACAGAACACACGGCAAAAAGGAAAACAAAGCCTCTGTCTATAGGATAAAATAGGGTGGTTATAAAAACAAAATAGGAAAACCTCTGTATATAAAGAAACCTCTTTAGAAGTTGCAGAGACCACTTGCTACCAGCAAGGTATTACTCAAGTTGCTAGATAGCTTAGTCCTTAACTTTGCTAGTGTCAGGCTGAACATTTCAGTGTAATAACCAACATGGATTAAACTGTCCACTCAGAACTAGAGAGAACAAAAAATTCACAGGCAGACTCAATTCAAATGTAGTCCCAGGCAAGACAACCTAGTTGCTTCCCTCACTAAGTCACCTAGGCAGCCCTTGAGTGTTTTAGAACCACTGTGACAGTGACAGTAGAAACATAAAAGCAAAATGATGATTTGGATTGAAGAAAAAAAAAATGTACAGTTTAGTATGTGGAAACATACATCTTCATTTGATGTCTAAGAAACTAGTGCTCTGTGCCCTAAAGCAACTAAGATATCACATANGAAATACTGCTCTGTTTGGTAGCCTTCACATAGACTGGATTGAAGAAAAAAAAAATGTACAGTTTAGTATGTGGAAACATACATCTTCATTTGATGTCTAAGAAACTAGTGCTCTGTGCCCTAAAGCAACTAAGATATCACATACAACTCCAAGGATGTGTCAAGTAATTAGTAAATGTCAAACCCAATTTGCCTTTAGGGAAATCAAAGTAGCAAAACATTCAGAGCTACACAGATCAAAAACAATGAATTTTTAAATCTTAATCTATAAAAATTTGAAAATGGTATGCCCTCACTTTCATAACCAATCAGAAACAAGAAATGCATATTATACCTGTCTGAAATATTTCATCAAGTCTCTCTGCCACCTTCTGTGGGAGGCCTGCCTCTATCAGTGTCTTGTAGTGTTCTGTGTGAGTTACACTGGAAGTATCCATTGGTTCTTCCTCTTCTTTTAACTGTACCGCATTACCATTCACCTGATTAGCCATTTTATTATGCTGCTGGAAAAAATTCAGGAGCTATATTACAATAAGCCAGAAATAACTAGTTTGTAGGACAAAGCATGATTTATCTAAACTAATTTGTATACATGCTGCAAAATCACCTGTATCAAGTTTTATTTAATACTTTTTGGATGCAGCTGATCTAAGTTTCAAAAGAAAGTATAACCCTTAATATTGTGGAAAATGTACATGGAAGAATTTACATAACTTTTTAAAAATGTACTTCATGTACATAACAATGTCTAAACTTCATCTACTGATTGTCATTAACTGGTTACCATAGCAGCTAGAATGTACGGGGACACAGTAGTAATATCCTTCAGCAAAGACTCAGAAGATCTAGTGCTATTTCCATTTCCCATTCTGCTACTTCTAAAACAATCATTTAAAATGTAGTGACCACATAACCCTGCAGGGTAGCTTAAGGTATAAAAATGTTAATACTTGTTTCTTGTTAATACTTATTTCCACTTTCTTGGCTTGTCGCCATGTCTTCCTTCAAACCCAACATGCTGCACAAGACTAGCCACATGCTTTCTCACGACGCTGTCAGAACTCAAAGACAGAAAGAGAAAAACTGCACTTTGACGCACATTGTCATTTGAAGCTGCAACACAACAGTTTCCATGCTTTCAGTTTCCCTCAAATAGGAGCTGAACAAATCACAGCTACTATTTCAATACCTTATTGGTTTAAAAGGAAGCCATGACTGCAGCATCTTCAGTTCTTATATTAATGAAACTACTTGCTTTCAGAATTAACAAGCTGATTCCAAATTATGTGCACAGAAAAATGCACAACTATCTTCTCAGACAATTCCAGTGGGCTTTGCCCAATTCATTAAAGACTGTTTCAATTTCTCAATTAGCCAGCCAGCTGATATTTAGTGCTTTCATATAAAAAGGCTGACAAGAGACAATTCAACTACCCAGCAGAGAACGTTAAGGATGATCAGCTGTTAGGTTCAGAAATGAAATAAGCCTCAGGCTTTAAATGATAGGGCAGAAGTTGATGAGCAGCAGCGAAATGATAACCAGGTAGACAATGCAGCATGGTTGGAGCAATGCAATTAAGTATTGGAATACAGGTATGAAGATGATTCAAGAACAGGTTTTTTAAAAAATGCTGAGGCCTCAAGCTATTTACTACGTTGTAAAACAAGTGTCCAAGCATAAGCACACCTCTAACAGTCCCTTGTACACCCAGCCCTTCCAGACTACAGCTCACAAACGGGTTGGAAGATATCCCAAGAAGATTTGAAAGCAAGAGCAAGGGAATAAAAAAAAACTCAATCATTTTTCTTCAGACAGTCATTTTACTAAAGCTGTCTTATTCTGACGGGCAATTTTAGAGACATGTAAAGCAGCCTCACACTGTTTCTGTCAGATGCCACTTCTTTAAGCCATTAGCGTGGAAAAGAAAGGAAGTTTCCCATAGCTACACAGCATATATATATATATATATATAGATACACATACACACACATTCTGTTACTTGACAAAGAGAAATTACTTTCTAACTAATTCAGTTTACTTACAAGCAACTATAGCCTAATTACAGAAGAAAAAAAATGCTATCTGAAGCTAGAATAATGCTTACTGATCCTTACAGGTATTAACTGTCAAAACACTAATGAACATCAATTTTCTGTAGGTTACAAACATCACAGAAAGCAAAACTCAGCTACGTGTCTGCTTGCCAGACAGCCTCGGCAAGATCTCAAATTTGAAAGAGTACAGGGCAGACGGGGTTTAATTACACCAAAAATGCTTTGCTCAACCCCTCTTCTCAAAAACTCACAAGCTGATACACACAAAAAAGATATAAAGAGGAGGGCATTTCTGTGTTCACCTTTCTACTGCCTTATATAATAATTTCATTACACATATACTGTCTTCTCTGTACACAAAAAAAAAAAAAAAAACAACACCCAAAAAAAAAAACACACACACCACAAAGAACTGAGAGGCTACAGAAACATATAAATACAGAAAATTTACTTGGAGCAATTACTAGGACCTTCTGAACTACAAGGGCTTATGGTGACAATCAAGGACAGTTTTTTGTTAACCCAGAGTAGCTTCCAACTGTCACATACCCAAAAGTTTAACTTTTTTTTCAGTGTTGCCTATAACTGAACAAAAGGTTGACAATTTTTGCTGTGCCCAGACAGAAATACCTCCTCTGGAGTACAGTGACTCAAACTTCTGACAAGCAAGATTCACAGCACGAAAAGATACCAGGCTTCACCACAAGCATACACCAGTGTGGGGAGTGATATCTAACCCCTAAGAATCAGATTACTACACAGCACCACAGCTCAAATGCTGTTTTAAGTTGGCTTTTAGGCAATTTAAATTAATACTCAGCTTTGTAATCCACTAGCTGTATGGTTTACTTTTGCTTAAGAATTAGTATCTTCATGAAGAACTAAAGTCAAATGCAATGCATGTTCAGTTTGGGTGTTCAAATTTTAGCTATTTCCTGTCACACAAGCTCAATTTAAAATGTTTTCCTAAAGAAACATACTGTAGAAATTTCTGAAGTGACACAGCTGCCAAAATATTCAGGTACCAAGAGCATCCAGAAGACATATTTCTTTTCATAGTTATAGCAATAGATCCCCTAATGGCTTTGCAAACTTGGCTTGAAATCTGAGATTAAATTAACTTTTCTTCCTGAAAAATCACCAACAAGCAAAAATGCATCTCTTATTATACTGAATCTTCACTCAGAGTTCAGCAGAGATAAGTGGGCGAAAGTCATAGCTGAAAAAGACTATTTAGGTCTCCCCCTAGGTAACATCAGCTAGTTGTAGCTAACAAGAAAAATATTTTGAACGGATTTTTATCTAGTAAATAAAACACACAACAATTACTTTAACATTTTTACTCTGCTCTAAAAAATACTAAAAGCATATTAAAGAGGAGTGATAACTCTGCATGTGCAGTGTGTCCATGTGACTCAGCCTATGACAGACCAGGCCACACAGAGGAGCACCCGCATACACTCAGTTTTTCATCTGCATTAAGATATTAAAAAAATCTAGAAAAGAGGGAGACTGGTTGAATCGGAAAGACTTCAAGGGTGGATAATAAGTAAAGAATTACGTATATAAGTACCCGTGGGATACGTATTTGTTTTTAAAACATGCAGAAATGGACGGATTTAAAACAGTGTACACAAAACCATGCTTACCAAATGAGCAGAAGCAACAAATAGACATTGGGGACTATTTTACATAGGCAAGGAGAATTCTCTCTGGTGCCCAAGGTGTCACCTATAGCCTCACCACCTCCAAACTGGGCATATGGGGAAGGGTCTTGTTTCAAGTTTCACACTTGTTGCAAACAATGCTTTTCTGAAGACTATAAACACTTCATGATATAAAACATGTTTTTAGCTGTTCACTATCTTTCATCCAAAATTCCTGCATCTTGAGAGTAATTTACAAAGTTACTAGTCCTTTTTAAATCTCTCATATGACAAGTAGGAAGTTAAAACTACAGGTGCTTCCAGTGTTTTGTAACTCAAATAGCTCATTTAGTTGTTTTTCTGGAAAACAAAAAATTAACAGAGATCTGATCCTGACAGTGTATGGCATCTTGAAAAGAAATACCTGATCACAGCCTCAATCTGACAATCACTGGTTAAACAGCCATGATGTTACTATTTCCTTTATCTTATACCATGCCTCTAACAGAGGTTGCCACCTACAGACTGTCTAAGTATAACTCCATCCAATTAATTATAAATTCAGTCTAGTTAACTCAAAACATGCTTAGGAACAGTTTAAATGAGAAGGAACAGAAAATTTCTGGCTAAAGGACAATAGCTAAACCTACCATAACCAACTTCACAGTGATTATACACCAATACTGTTTTTGGGCTCCTGCTGAAAACTTAAGTTTCATGCAGGAATGGAACTTGTTTAGCTCAGGTGCACAGGAAGCCAAATAATGCATACATAAAAACTCTGCACCAAAGTCATTCCACTTGCTTCTGTTACTACTCCTAACCAATATATTATCTGTGTCAAGCAGTTAAGTTAAACCATGTTAAAAATAACACTGAAGGAAGTTTGGCGGGGTTTTTGTTTGTTTTTGTTGTTTTAGTTGACCTCAAGAAAACAAGTGCAGTCCCAACAGCTACGCTTCATGCTTCAAGAGGGTTCTTGTCAAGCCAGGAAGATAAACATACAAGTGGGGAGAAGATAAGAATTCACATTTAAAGACTGAATTGGGGTTTTATTAAAACCTTACTTGTTCAGAAACATTTCTGTACATGAAGGCATGTACAAAAGGGCAGGCACTTTATTCTGTTCATGAAGGCATTATAGCCATTTCTTTTGTACCTTAGCTTATTCAATCACAGAAAGTACATTTTAATAGCTTAATTATGATAAGCTAAGTGTTTCTTAGCATGAATTACAAGAAACCTTATATTGAAGTCATCACAGCCTGAAGACCTTTACACAGTAGCCAGGATTTCTCTCTACCTGTAAGCCAAAATGCAGCTGGCAGCCTCACCTCTCCAGCTCAGCCTTGCTCACTCCACAGCCCCATAGAAAGAAAAATCTGAGAACCTCCACTATGATGCTAAGCAAGGGACCAGCACAGCCCACAGAGAAACAAACTCTGCTTCAGTACCCTCACAGCTATGATTGGGAGATGACTTTAGCACAGCAGGTTAGCAACATGCCCATCAGTGCCATTTAAAAAACACTGACTGCACCAATAGCTGCCACGTTTTGCTAACCTAAACCATAAAGTATGCCCATGTTCATTTCTCACTGGAGTTGGCAAATCATAGCTCATCTGGTTGTCTGGGTTGTACTAAACAACACTCCTGATACTCCAGTTCCAAGCAACACTTCAACAAAAATGAACTTTGTTCTGTAGAATTTATCCTCAAAGAATTTTGCAGATGTCTGTCTAACAAATCAGGGAGTATTGGGGTTTTTGATTAAACTAGGAACTTGAGTGTTAGCAGGAAACTCGAGTATTATTTTGGTAGTGTTCACCTACACAGAAAAACTGAGAGGTAAGGACATGTAATGCCTGGGGGAAATACAGTTTCGAGGATGCAAAATTATCAAGCAGACACCGCTTGTTGGCAAACACTACATTTTGCATAGGTTACAAAAAGCTTACACTGCGAGATTCAAAATTCTGGTTAGATTACTTTAACTTTTACAAGTTAAAAAAAAAAAAAACAACACCCCAAACAAAAAACTGTGTTAAAGTGTAGTCCCAAAGAAAAAAAAAAGCAACCAATCAAAAACACCAAAGCACCAGCTTCATGAGCATTAATGTCCTTTGCAGTACGAAGTGCCGGTGGGATCCTTTAGAGCCATATACATGCGAAAGGGAACCCAACACACTGTTTCAAAAAGAGTAGTCCAGCACAGCTTATGTACTTAAGTAGCATGTCCAAATACTGACAGGTAAGAAGGCTGCTAGACCAAGTAAATAAAGTCTTATTTTTAAAGTATTTGCAATAATGATGCATTTAAGCAAAACTTTTCAAGGTTTAGTACAGGTTTTTGGCAGAAGCTAATTTAAGAAAAACTGTATCTTAACAACAAAACTCTGGATAGTTTCTCCTTTAAGTACTTGACAAGAGTTATTCTCTCAAAGCGCAGACCCGAGCGCTGCGGGAGGGTGCAGCTGTCCCTCCCGGCTCTACCGCATTATGCGCTACCTAAGATCTAAGGGCGCGCTGCGACAGCGACGCATTTGTTGCTGAGAGCGTTCTCTGTGCCCGCGGGCACAGCGGACCGGGCACAACCACCGCCGCGGGGGCTGGTGCGGCTTTAAAGAGCCCGGAGGGACCGAATAGGGACCGACCCGACCACAGCCCGGGAAAGGGGCGTCCCGGCCGCCCGTCACATGCAACCCTGATCCGCACGGCTGGGCGGAGNTCGTGGGGCCCACGCAAGAGGGCTCGGCGCGGCCGCGGAGCGCCCCCGCCCCGCGGGGCGGCCCCAGCACTCACCGGAGCGGGGCCGACGCGGCGCAGCTCGGGCCCAAGCAGCGACGGCAAATGGCGCGCGCTCCTCCTTCTCCTCATGGACGGCAGCGCGACCCCGGCAGCACGCGGGGTTTCCCGGAACTGTTTCCAGGGACCGCTGCTTCGCCCACTCAGGAACCAGCGCTCTGGACGGGCAGCCGGCGGCACCAATGAGGTGCGAGAGGCGGGACGCGCCGTTCCTCCCGGCGGCCAATGAGAGGGAGGCGCCGTAACCAATCGCGGAGCGCCTTCCACCCGGCGCGCCGGTAGGGCCGGACTGGGGGCATTTAAAGGGACAGCGCCTCCCGCGGCCCGAACAAAGGGAGCGCGCGGGCCGCTCCACTCAGCTCCGCCTGGCGCGCCCGGGGCGGGGCCTTTGCTGAGGGGGCGAAGCTGGGGCTGGCCCGGGCGTTGCTCCCCGCACTGCGCCCAGGACTCCGGCGTAGCCCTGTATGCCCGTGGGGCCTGTCGGCTCTCCGAGCCCTGCCTCGTGTGAGCCCCCGGACCGGGTCTGGCTGCCTTGCCCTCCAGGCCCGAGGCAAGGAGGGGAAGCTATGCGGCTGCAGGAGCTGCGGGTCAGGCTCATCTCAGGACACTGGCGTGCGGGGCTCTGCAGCTGCTAATCTGTAATTAATCGGTGATTAAGTCTTACTTGCCTGCTCACCAGATTTTCTTGATCAGGCTCTCGATGCGTGCAGACTTGACACAATAAATACATAAGTCAGGAAGAAATAAGCCTGTTGGCAACCGTGGTGTTGTGCTGGCTTCACGTGCTTGACGTGCTGTTGCATAACATGAAAGTCAATGTATGGTGGGTTGGGTCAGGCTGAGTCCCTGAGTGCTGTGTCAAACTGAACCCAGAGAACCTGCTTGTCTTCATACGGTCACGTGAACTGTGACCATCTGGAGTCTGATAAACAAAAGTAGCAGCTCATATCCTCTCAGAGAAGGTTCTTCCAGTACCTGCACCCCAGAATTATTCTCCTGAAGATGGCATGACCTGTGTGGTGATTCATGTATGTATGATATCCCACCACTGGTAATGTGGGGCATGGGAAAAAAATGGTATGCAATGTCCAATGTTTCCAAACCAGAAGCTGGAGATGAGCTTTCGCAGATACTGGAGATGTTCAGTCTGTCTTGCTGAACCTGTTTGGTGGTAAACATGCTCCTTCGCTTGTAGAATTGGCACTGCCTCAGTGACTTCCCTCTTGAGATTTGGCAGTAGAGCCAGCTCTTCAGTGGTGGATGCAGGGTCTACTGGGGTGTAGAGATGGAAGGAGGGGTAATCACTTATTGCCTTGTCCATCCCAGATCATTGCAGCGGTTTTTCTGGGAGTTAAGAATGATGGGTTAAAGGAGTTCTCGCAACACAAATATTGAGAGGAATCGAGGGAGCTGAGCATCTTTAATGGTGCTTAATAAATGTCCCGCAAAGCTCTTACATTTTTTATAATATAGTTTCCAGGAGTGAATTATGGAGTATAATGACATATATCCTGTCAGCTGGCAACTGAACATGATGAGGCCAGTGAGCAAAATGTATATTGAGGTATGTACGTTTCTGCAGTGTAATAAACTGAGAATAATTTCCAGAATATCTCTAGCAACTACCATCCTGGGTTCTGTGTGCTTTGCAGTGCTTCGTTCTTTGGTCTCATGTTCCACGCTACAGCCTTAGCCCCAAATGATCTGAATGTCGGACACCTCTAGCCAGGAACAATCTGTAGCCTGAAGGTAGTTGGGTTAGTGCCAGACAGCAAGCTATGCCTGAGAGGAGGCCCTAAATGATCTGAGATGAGAGGAAAATTAATTTTTTGCTAGATTTCTCAATTTTAATTTTTGCTAGAAAATCCCAGAATGAGACTACTTACAGTCTCTCTGATTGGAGCTAAACAGGTACACACAAGACCTGATTTAGTTCTGGGCCAAGGCAAAACAAAAATCATCTTGGAACCAAGGAGAGGGTTAATCTCAGCTGCTGAGAGCTGGGAGGGCAGGACAGTCCCGCTGCCCCTGACCATGCAGAGGGAGAGCCTGGCTCTGGCAAGGAGGCTGCCATGCTCTGCTCCTTCAGCACATGCGAGTCCTGCAGGGGGAAACGGCGAGCAAACCCGTGAGGGGACAGAGCAAAGTGAAGGGATCCAGCTTTTCCACAGCTCTATATACTTACTCTGCAACCTGTTGACATTTTCCTGTGTTCAGGGGCCAGAGGTTGAGTTTTGCTGAGGCTCAGGGTGTTCCCATCAGTCTGTCACTTCTCTTCCACACTTGGACTGAAATTCCTGCATGTTCCACATCGGTGGCAAGATGACGGAGTTGAACCTGCTGTAATTTGTATGTGAACTGTCAACTTATATATGCAATATGACATTTTCTGATGCTCTAGACTTCTTATTGAGACCAATCATTAGTGCATCATATTATGGATAGTATGTCACAGATGTGCTTGCCTCCAGAAAAAACTTGCTCTCTGGTGCTCTGTGTGCAGCTCTTACATGTTTGCTGAATCCCAGGCTTCCAGGGAGAGGTCTGCCTTAAAAATCTTCAAGCATTAATTATCAGTAGGGAACTTTCTGAGCACCCTCAGTGTGTAACACCACCTCTACAGCAGGGAAATGCTCAGGAAAATTTCTGCCTGCAGAGACCATGCTACTGTTATTACCCTGTGCGCATGTTATTTTGCCTTGCACATAGCCAGTGTATTTGATTTTTAGGAAAACACACACATATGCTTTGTCTTTGTCTTGCGTCATTGCCTTTATCTGCTCTGGAGTGGAGAGCTGAGCGTGACAAAAAGGCCCGAAGAGACTAGACTGGGCTACCTGGGTGCCTTGCACTAAAACCAGCTTGCTAAAGATCTTGGATCTCACTTTCTTTTCATTTTTTCCCCCACCCCTGAGCCAAGGATTCTTGGCAATTTCCATCACACTTGTGTAGGATGCAGCACAAAGCGAGCAACTTGGGAAATAGCTTCTGTTTGCTGCAGCAAAAATCACAGCTCAGTTTTAGCAGAGAACAAAGTGCACTTTTCCTGTTCCTGCAGTGGCCAAGCAGTGTTGGGCCATCATCTTTAGAAGCACAGACAGACAGAGGATCTGTTGTTAAGGAAAGATAAACATCTCAATGAAGACATAAATGCTGCTCCAAGAAGTGAAACTCTTAATGAAGCTGTGCTGTAGGAGGTTATGGGAAGTCAGGGTGTTGTGAACAGGGTCAGTCCAATCCTGAAGAACTAGCAAATAACCAAGATGCACCAGTCCTGGCGGAGAAGAGGGAAGAATCCCTTCCTTTGTGTACCCCCGTGCCTGTGGGACAAAGCAGGGGACTAGTCATGCCATCAACCTTTCCAGAACAATTGAGGAAACCCAGAACAATTAGCCCCTCTATGGCCTGTTATCTGAGTTCAGCACTGTCCTTACCAGTTTCAAACATCAGCTTTGGGTTTTGGTTGCTGTGAACCAGAATTGCCTGGAAGCAGATGGCAGTTTGTAGCTTTCCAAAGGACAACTAAGCCCTGCCCTCCAGGTCACACGGACTGAGGTGGAATCCTGGAAAGGTCTCTAGACAACTCGTGCCTTTTTAACTTCCCAGCAATCACCGAGGCCCGAGGTAGAATCTTGTTTTACTCCCCAGCATTCCTGCTCTGGAATCCTGCAACAAACAGTCTGTAGCTGGCATGTCTCCACACACTGGCCCTGGAAGTGGTGACTGAACCCAAACTGCTTGCTGCAAGTCAAGCAAATGTTCATGTCATTTGTCAGGAGCCCTACACTATTGCAGTGATCTCCAGAACACCAAATCCTGCTGGTGAAATCAGACCAAATGCATCTTAAACAATCTTAAAACATTTTTTTCTGCCTTGTAGTTAAAACACCTCTAGTAAGAGGTCTGTCTAACTTGGACATCTTTCATCTCATGTTTTTAATCATAAGCAGTGTCAAAGGAGCTGCAGAAATAAACATGTTACAAGCCTGCAAGCTGGTGCTATTGGCTCCACTTGGGGGAAAACCTTTAGCCGTGCATAGCAGACCCAGTACACTCACCTGTGCTGGGTAACTGCTGTGTTACAGGAATCAGGAACAAGCAACATCTATGTCATTTGGTAATTTATTGCAGAAACAGATAGTTCAAAGTTCAATAGAAGTAAAAAAATACTTCTGAAGAGGTGCACTGATAATGAAACTACAGAAAAGAAGATGATTTAACATCTCCTTTGCCAAAAGGCAGAGGTCCCCCTCAAACATTTGCCTTGAGCCACCGTTTAGTGATCATGCATAAACTCATGCTTCTTACTAACCTCAGAGAATAGGAAAAGACATTCTTGGAATGGAGTCTGTGTATAAAAGGTTTTAAAGAACATTAGAACCAGCACAAGGAAAGGGTCAGGTTGCTGTGACCACAGGTCTTGGGAGCTCTTGTAGGAGCTCAGTTGCTCACAGAATTGCACCGGCTCAGCACAAGAGGGGCATGAGATGCTTGTGATTTCTAGAGACAAGTTCAGGAGAAGAGTCTTTTGCTAGGCAGAGGTATTTCCACCACCAAGGAAATAAAACAGTGCCTGCTAACTAGGAATGGCCAGAGTGTCACTGACATTAAACTAAAGCAAACTGGTTTCAGGGAGATTTGGGACTACCTGGAAGAGGAGGTCAGTGGGTGGATCACAGTAAAGAAACCTCATCCTGAGGATGAGTTGAACAGACACTCTAATAGAACAGACATACTAAGGTTCACAGCCAAGTGAGATTCCTAGTGGGAAGGAAGATAAGTGCAAAGTCAATTATGATGCCATGTGAATAAAAATATAGAGACTTTCCTAATTTAGCAAGGGGCCCATTAGGAGGTGGGAGAAGACACCATACCTCCCTCCCCCCTCACTACTTCTTCTATTTGCTTGGTGGTGATTTGGGCATTTTTTCACTCAAAAGCCATTCACCTTGGTAACCTAGACTCAGAGAGGCTCAGAACAAAAACTCAGGCTGGTGAGGTAACAAGCTGAATGACTCCCCAACATGCCTGAGACAGTGAAAGGGAAAAGAGGAGGAACCAGGAGGGAAACTGCTTTATGCCACAGCACACTGTTAAATCCATTCAGCTTCTCCAGCAGTTGGTCTGTGGGCACAGCTTTGTAATCACTAAGTGCCAGTCAGACCACTGCTGAAAGGGGCTTCTCTCCCAGCTTGCTTGCTCTGTCAGATCCAGAACTGCCTGTCCTCACATGTACTTCCACTGCCATAACCTAATAGGAGTTCAGGGTCACTGCAGAGGAATGATTTCGGCAAATGTTCCTCTCCAGAAAACAGCATGGGCTGATGAACTGGGGGTAAGGGGCCTAGCACATCTACCAGTGTAGGATCCCCCTTGAAACTAATGCCAAGTTGAAACTTGAGGAAAGAGAGATGTATTTCAGAGTGCTGGTGGGCAAGAAAGCTCTATGGTGTAGCAAGGTACTTACTTGCACACTGCAGCCCTGAGGGACTTCAGAGACTTTCTAACACCTCTCTCTGTAACATGGTAGATCACAGAGGTCCAAATCACTGCATACCCAGTCTCACAGCAAATCCCCTCCCTTACAGGTGCTTGGGCAGAGGCTCTGGCTGAGCTTACATGGCATACTTAGTGCACCAAAATGCAGAATAAAACTCAAGACGTGAATTTAAACCCTCATCTGTTCGCTTCAGAATACAGAGTTGTCCTAATATTTATGTCAGCTCTCCACAGTCCACTGAAGCTGTTATGCCAAACTTCTCACTAGTGACTCTGCAGCTTTTGAGGAAGCCAACCCCAGCTGACAGATACAATAGGAAAAACATTCTGAAAAAGGTAAAAAATTGGATTTTTAAATAGGTATAACCAAAACAGGTCAACAGTATATTGCTTTTCATGATGCAGTTCGTCTCACCAGGTTCAGGGAGGTGGGGAGGGGAAGGTA